>JACCGJ010015735.1:0-13104 GCA_013407085.1 Atriophallophorus winterbourni
GAGCAAGAAGCGCTGAAAAGATCGACTAGGACAATAGCGGACTCGCAATATTTCGGTTTTCGGAAGGAGCATTAGAACAGTTCGAGTGACAACATCTTCGGAAGTATGAGAAGACGGGCAACGTCACTCGCAATCGAAGGATATGCAATTCGTCAATGTCGGTCAAACGAGACCTGCGTGGCGAGGCCTTGAAGTGTTCCGATTGGCACGAAATCGGAACCTGCAAAATCTGGATCGAAGTGACAAGCGGGACAAGACATGTGTTTGAGAATCAGTGTTGTGGTAAAGTCGGGGTTGTCTATATAGGATAGGCGTGTTGATTTGATAATTTGTCCCCCCTAGTTTCCAAAATAAAACGCCTGTTGACCAATCGGCCTTCTCTGTGTGTTGTGGGAATTCCGTTGGATGAAACGCCGATTAGCGTTGGATGGGATGACCTCAGGGATGAATCGAGACACAATCGATGTGCGTGCATGCAAAGCGACGGGGTAACGTGTCTAATATTGGCCCAATGAAATAGAAATGTTATGATTGGCCAGATGTTGGCCACCTGTCACTTGGATGACCTGAAACGACCTAATGACATAATTTCCCTCTTCTCTCTGCACACCCACCGCGCTACATTATGACGCTTGTGAACTGCGTGCAGTCGTCATGAAAATTCCTAGCTCAAGCCTATGTTAAATCTGCCGTGTTACACTTTATTCTGGCAGCGGTCCTTCGAGTACTAGTTCTCCCATGACGCAGGTTCAGAGTTGACAACCTTCATATCTCGGTGTATCGCTGATGCAGACTGCCGTAGCTCGGATTTGCAGTTTTCGCCGAACCATCGGGTTTTCAAGCCCCTGCTTTCAGCTGATTTACGAAGATGTTTTTCTTTTCACGTACGCGTAAATTCTAAGGCGACCCTCGCATTCCGTAACTACGATCACTTCTGGCGTCAGAAAACTATCTCTATTATTCAAGGGTAGAGTCGCTTTGTAAAGCGACAGTTCGGGCTGTAATACTGTGCGTAACTTGTACCTTGTCTTTAGAGCACATTCGACGTCTACAAGTATTTTACAACCGATGTCTCCGCGGTGTTTTCGAAGTTGGCTTTTATCATTGCATACGCGACATTGCTCCCTGTAAGAAGCTTTTCGGTAGTAATGTTGTTATAGAGAAGCAGATCAACCTGCATAGGTTACTCTGGTTGGGTCACGTTTTATGGGTGCCGGACTACCGACTTCCGAAACGGGTTCTTTTTGCGACGCCACATCCTGATTGGCATAAATCTCGGGGTGACAAACCGTCACAAGTCATAAACAGCTAACTGCTGGTAGCCTTTCCAAAGTCGACACAGCCCATCTTTCTAACAGGAGTCCTCTCGATCAGTTATATCGCAGTGGCGAGTTACGCTTCGGAAAATTTCTCAAAATTGTGTTCCGTGGCCGTGTGAAAGACACTTCGTATTAGCTATTCCGGTTAATCCTTTGCCGGATGTATGTATGTATGAAATCCCGGACCTGGAACCAGACAAAGTGCCGCATATTCATAGATTGCACATACTCTAAGATACTGTCAGGTTGCCCAGGCGGAGATGTATGAAAGCACAAGCCCGATCTAGGCAAACTGCCGCACAGTCAAGAACTGCACGTGAGCGAATATACTGTTAGGTTGCCCATGACTAGACAGATAATGAAAAGGAAAATAGCAATGGCAGTGAGACTCCAGCGTGTACTCGCATGCAGCTCACTATATATGGCAACTCAATTTTGCACGGTGTTAGCTGCGTAGCACGGAAGTGCTGCATGAATGCACATCCGTGCCCAGGCGGAGATAGATGTAGGAAAGCAAAAAGGCAGTGAGATTCCAGCGTGTTTCCGCGTACTCCTCAATGCCGTTCACAGATCACTTTTTACGGGGCCGTCAAATCGGCCCGTGCATTAAATTAATTTCTCCCCACGTTTTTCTCTACACTCTTCGTTTAATTTCAACGTTATCTGTGTGCCAAATGCGTCATGTTTTCGTATCAATTGTGGTTAATTTCGGTCGCGAAATGTTGACAGATTTACGGGCTACTGGGATTTATAGTGAAACTTTGTAAGAAAAAGTTTGCTTACGGCATTTTGCCAATACACTGGATCATATTTGGGAATTGTCAATCAAGACGGACAAGAAACATCGTTCAATGAACTAATTGTAACTTGATGTCCGTCAATTATTTTAACTTATTTGGTGAACTTATTGTAATTGCTGAAAATTCGTGTATACCATTAAAGCAAATTTCTTTTTCTTGTACAAAAATCAACGTAGCAAGCACTGTGTAATAGTACATCCGTTACTGTAGTACTTCCTTAACTCAGTCCTCCCAAGGTTTTTTTCTCTGAACCCTTATGGTGTTTTGCTTTGTGATGATTAAACTCGTGAAAGTCCGAAATCCAACCATGGTGATCGTTGACTTGTCCGATTGAATGTGTTCGTTATTATTATTTATTAACTCTGTGGTCTGCACCCTTATTGTTTTGTGTACCTCTTTAGCCCATCAAGATTTACTGGGTGGTGTCCTTCGGACACCAGCTAGGTCGATCGAGAAAGTTCCGACAAAAACAATCTTAACCGACTGCCTTGTGCGCAATGGCTCTTTGGCCAAAGGCTTTGGTCGAGAACTCTTATTGTTCTCCTGTTAGAAGTGGTTTACGTGTAGATATCAGGTTTCGTTCGCAACTACCGAAGTTGCTGTTATTTGTCCCAACTCAATGCCGATGGTAATCAAGACGTATTGTAGGGGGCGAAGAGTGCTAATCTCTGGGCTTTTCTAATGATGTACAATACACCACCAAGGGCAAAATACGCTGAAAAGTCCGTCAACAACAATCGCAGTTCCGAACCGGGTTTTAGCGACACCATCCTCGGAACGTGAGCCGGTATTTAACTATATGCGACCTGTAAACGCCGGTCAAATGAGAACATGAAGCGAATCGATCGATCGATCAAAGTAACAACCGATACAGTTTGTTTGAGTGCAGGGTTGTGGCAACGAGATTTCCCCTGTCTTGTGCGTAATAAACGCGCTTTCTCTTGCATCGTGGGATTCATAGCGAATATCGTTGGACGGGTTGACCTCTGAGACGCATCGAGATTCAATCGACAAGTCGGTGCGAAACGTGTGCGGTGTAATGCGGCATTGAGTGTCGCCGAAGCCTGTGCAAACACTGTAACAGGCGGTAAAACAGGGAAGACGATTTTCCCCCGATTTAACTGACGGAATCCCCAAACACCTACAATGATTTGTTATTTTAGCTTGGTATTATTGATCGGGTGGGGAGAGAGGCCGGAAATGGTTGCGTCAGGTTAACGAGTTGCAGCTGGCAAACTTGTGGCCTCTTATCAAAACATTCGGGTCATTGGTTCAATGATAATCACCTTACACCCCCCCTCGTTTCATAGCCATTTGAAGATTGCTTCCCGATTCATTCAAACGCCCACCCTCGAATCCCACAACACAAGAAAAGTCGATTAGTCAAACGCATTTATTATAAACAAGACAAAGCACACGCCAATCTTATATGGGAACATCAAGCAACCGTAACTCTGTCGTCCTGAGACACATCTGTCCCGGTCGTCACTTTGATCTGATTGGTCAATCGATTTCGTGCCAAAGGTGTCGTTTGACCGACCTTGACGAATTGCATATCGTTCGGTTGCGGATGACCTTGAACATCTCGTCATACTTCCGAGCATGTTGTCACTCGAACTTTTCTAATGCAATCCTTCTGAAATCTGAATTATTCCAGGTTCGGGATTGTTGTATTTAGATTTCCCGGTGCTTCCATATATCACCCGATTCGCACTCGCTCCTAATGCATCTCAAACACTTTTGTTAGCTTCTATGCATACGTTGTTTTTTCGTTTGCTCGCACTCTTCAACTGCTCGCTTTCAGCTGCTTCACAATCCACGTCAGTCACCATTCCACTGGACTATCTCTCCCATCCCATCGGGTTGCTTATCCTGCAATACCACGCATTGTTCGCGCTGGAACATGGAGAGTTGGCCGTGCTTCGTGCACTGCTCAAATGCGCTGCCACCTTGGTTCAACAACAAGGCCGTGCGAGCCGTTTGGCTGGCCGTGGAAAGTCGTGTCCCACATCTCCCACCACGCCCAAGTCGCCGACGTACGGCGGAGTGAATCAGTTGGTATTCCGATGGAGGCCCGAGGTGCTGCAAGTAAGTTGAACGCTTTGTCGTCTGTGGTCGAAGGCATTACGCTGTCATTGGAAGTCTTAAAGGTGTTTGCTAACCTCGCACGTGTAAAGCGTCATCTCCAAGATGGAGAAGAGGAGACACTGCTTTCGGCTGCTGAGCGTAGAGCACGCTGTCGGCGTGCAAATGCCGTCGATCGGCTAAGTACTGTCTATCGCTGCGGGAGAGAATGTTCTTCCCGAATCGGAATGTTTAGTCACGCGCCATCGTCGACTTTGGTGACAGTTGCTGTCGCTGGCTCCGCGCCATCGCTGGAGTTACTTGACACTATCGAATACGTAACGCAACTATTCGTAATATAATCTTTGGTGGAGACCGGGACATTGAAAAACAAATAACCATGCATAGACTTCGCTGGTTAGGATACGTATTGAGATGAAAAATCATCGTTTTCCTAACACGGTTTTGTTCGCCATCCCTATCTCGGAATGGTGTGGTTGTAAGGGTGGTTAGGTTCTAACATGGCTCAAGCAGATGAAAGCTTTGCCTGTCAAACTAGCTGCAGTTGGTGCGAGCCGTCTCCCAGATTGGGGTCCAAGAGATCAGAATTCGCAGTGGGTTCTTACCGTTGATGATATGGCCATCTTCTTGGAGTGTTTGATTAATCTTGTCTGTTGCCAAGTGAAGTGACGAGGAAAGCTTGTTATACTGCGTGACACTGAAAGCCGCAAGGAAGATGTCGTGCTGATGTCGCTTTACTCGTTCATAACACCTGCTTGAATTCATGTTTGATTCGAGGTGTAGACACCTCATTCCAGAGTGCCTGTGTCTAATCTTGTATAGGCTCAGTAACTTGTTAGGTCCCACACTTCTCTATCTTGCTAGGATTTTATCATGTCATGGTTGCATGACAGTTAAGCACTTGGTTCGTGCTACCAGTGTGATTATAAGCTGTGGCTCAGAATCACATTCAATGGCAGTGGATACACACTAGTAGGCAAATCGACCACTGATCCTGGTCATTCCCACGAGACGTGATACACCATAGGCGTACTATTGGTTGTTTAGCGGTAAGGTCAAATAAGTGGTGGTGGGTTGACTGTTACTTAATCATGTTCCCTGTCCTGACTATCACCCTTGGTCTGACGAAGCTTCTGTGTCAGAAGTGAAACGATACCCAAAAACTGCTCTAACCGAATGCACTCAATTTTTTTCGCACAATGGCAGTTTTGTTATAGACATTTTTGAAGGAAGAAGAAGAAAAGCGTTTTATTTGTTTGAACAAATTCTCATCAAATAATACTACTTTTATGATAATGTGCGATTAATCTTGTGTGTTTTCGGGTGTGCTGGTGAGAGGACGTGTGTTGTGGTGCATCACCGCGAAAGCTGCAAACAATCCATCGCGCTGGTGTTGCTCTATTGTTATTCCCATGACGACCAAACATGAAATAACCATCTGTCATCGATTAGCTGTCCAGACTGTGTTATTGCGAACATCCGACACAGCGGAGACCTCAATGTGACTTTACGCATTAGCATTGCTTCACATTTTATAGCGCCACCTGGTTTAACATCACTCTTCTGGTGCGGGAGAAACATCAGTTACTACGTGTTATATGAGCAGAGCAGCGTTTGCACATTTCTTGTCAAGGCCTTCTCGCTTCATGTTCCTCATCTAGCCATCCACCGGTGTGTGCCGGTACCCACAAAGGGTATGGGTAGGGGTATGAAAGCGCAAGTCTGATCCACGCAAAGTGCCGCAAAGTCAGAGGCTGCATGTGGGCGATACTACTGTCAGGTTGCCCAGGTTACCCACAAAGGGTAACAAATCCTGTCCTGTTGACATTTGTATCCGTTAATTCTCACCTTCAAGGTCACTCGTTGCTGTTGTTTGGTCTTACTTGACTCATTTGTCCTTCGTTGACTGTGAAATAGAGTATTCGTATGAGCATTCGGTGCATTTCTGTTGATTCTTCCAGGCGCTGGTTCTTGGTATTGCTCGTCTGCCCACTTCATCCCCGGCTTTTGTTGATTCCGGTCAAGCAGCGTCCCGAGTCATCAACGGAAGCTCCGCCAGCCTCGGTACCAGCGTCGCTAACCCGTCCGAACAGAGCTCCGTTCCATTTGACCAATCTGCCTCGAAATCAAGTCCTTCCGATGACTCGCTCGTCGTGTCCAGCGGAATGGTTGAGACACGAACCGCTCCGACCATTTCTCGCGCCGAATTGGCCATGTTCCTGAAAGCGAGTTTGACCTTGACTGGCGAGCTTCCATTGCTCTCGCTCGCTCAACTCGCACTCTTGCTTCCCGGTCCTCAAGCGCCGAGTAGCAGTCAATCTTCGAACCCGTTGTTAGCCCCCACGGACGCGAGTCAAAATGAGCCCAGCGTGATGTGTTCGGAACGAGAGAAGTGTATCAACTTGTTGTCCAAGCATGTTCTCGTCTCGGATCAGAATGCTGATGTGGATGGGCCGCAAACCAGCTCAATTTACAAGACAAATGATTCTCGTGTCCTGTCGGCGTTGGATGCTTTAAAGAGGGACATGGAACGTGCTGTGGTGAGTCCTCTATGTCGTCTCCAACGATCTAGTTTAACCTTGGTTTGGGGTCGCATTCTAGCTGGTTCCAGCTGATTTCATGAGTGGTCGAGACTTTCATTCCCCTTGGATTGAAATTTCTAATCGGATTAACAATGATGTTCACCCGTGGTTTATGCCCACATTGAAGGTCTCTCATTTCGGTATATATAGAATTCCTTCTCATGTTGTTACGTCATCAGGTTTGACGGATTGGTCTTACTGTGAGGATGTGCAATCCGGCAGGATTTCTTTGCTGTACGGCTAACATCATGCTAAATTGATTGGCCAACGGTAGTGAGCTTCATGCTGAAACACGCTGGAATCTCACTACCATTTCTATTTCTATTCCCGCCTCTTATGTGTCTAGCCCTGGGTAACCTGACAGTATCTTAGCCCACGTGCAGTGTCTGACTGTGCGGCACTTTGCCTGGATCAGGCTTGTGCTTTCATACCATACTATACTGTGAGGTGATACAGTATCGTCAAATTCACACTTTCTGATAATAGGATATCGTCATGTGAAGACATGCATGATGAAGATGATGGGTTTTCTAGGACGCTAAGTCGTCGCGGGGAACGCGACTACCTGTGGTAAACCGGTGACTTGCCGCCCCGTTTCTTGGCGTCATACGAAGTAAACAACATCACTCCTGTCACGCAGTGTGCAATCGTGCAGCACTTATGTGCTGTACAGCTAACGCCATGCTTAAAAGATATGCAACCGGTAGTGAGCTGCATGCGAATACACGCTGGAGTCTCACTGCCATTGCTATTTTCCTTTCTGTCTAGGCCAGGGCAACCTGGCAGTATCTTAGCCCACGTGCAGTCATCGACTGTACGGCACTTTGCCTTGATCAGGCTTGTGATTTCATACATACATACATACATACATACTCCTGCTACGCTGCCTTCTGAATGAATCCTCGATAGTGCTTCGTTCGTCTCTTCCCCTAAATAATAGAGCTGAACTTTAATTATTGTTCTTTAGTAGACAGTTTCAGCATCAAACATTTTTTGTTTGAACAGAACCTTGTCTTGTTATTTTAACGCATTATTTCTTTTAATCATTCTTTCTAGGCTCCCTCAACGCTATCGGCAACCAATTTGAGCACTCCCCGACCTTTGACAACGTCTTCATTTCATACCCCGCTACTTGCCGGAATGACTCCACATCGTACTTTTCCTGGTGCAGACTCATCTTGGACGCCCTCCAGTCCGTCTGCCAAGGCGTTTCGCCCCAAGTTCCCACGCCCCTCTACCACTCATCTGATGCCAATGGCGACTCCGCTGACTAACCCCGGTCTAATGGGTGCTACTCCGCATGTGAGTAACTTCGGTTGCTTTGTGCCACAGACTCCGCGCCGTCCTTCAACACCGACCCCGGAATTCCGACCTCCTTCGCCTCCGTCGTAACTTTCGAGTTATTGTGTCTTTTGTGCAATAGTAGTACAAGCTGTTCCTCTTGATATCGCTGTTGTCTCTTTTCATCAAGGTGGGGTTTGTGGTGGCCACTAGTCACGGATTCATCCAGCTGTTTTTATGTGCCTCTGAGAAGGTCTCTGGCAAAGCATGCTTTCTAGGTTTTTATATATAAAAACCTAGCCATAGAACTAGTGATTCGCGTGGTTAAATATGTTGAACGGACCTACTGCTCGTGTCTACTTCGCCTGTTGTTAAATTCTGCCGGTTAGTTGCACTTGTATACTCGCTGGTGCGATTAATCACCCGAACTTGTTGACTCAGACGCATTCCATGTCATGGATGATCCGAGCTTGGTTTCCGGTTGTTTGAGCTGACACGATGTTGGGCTACAAAGCCCGGAGGTAGAGAGGGGAAGGCGGTAAGGTTGACGCTTCAAATGGCAGAGGCAAGCTCGTTAATTGCATATACGTGCGTACTGTGTTGGCATATTGTAGCGAGTGGTGGGTTGGGAAGAGAACACGAAATTGATCGCGTCAGGTCAACGAGTCGCAGATGGTGCACAACTGGTCAATGGTTACATTTCAGTCCAACAATAACCAGGTAATCCCCCCCGGCGTTACGCCCACGCACATCGATTGTATCGTGATTCATCGCGGAGATCATCCCGTCCAACGGTAATCGCGTTCACTCACTAATCCTACAACACAAGGGCAGCCGATTGGTCAATGGTGTTTATTACGCACAAGACAAATAACGAAACACACACGCTTATCTCATATAGGCAAGCAAACAACCCCGACACTGATTCTCAAACATGTCTGTCCGGGTTGTCACTTCGATCTGATTTGTCAGTCGATTTCGTGCCATCGGTACAATTCAAGCCCTTGCCACGCAGGGCTCGTTTTAACGGACATGGAGGAATTGCATATCGTTCGATTGCGGCTGATAATGTCCATTCTCTCATACTTTCGAATATGTTACACTCAAATCTCGGTATTATGCCACCTCGTTACTATGCCACTTTTGCTCGGTCCCGACAAAATTCAATACAAAATAAATTTACTATGCCACTCCATACTCTCGTTACTATGCCACTATTCTGTGACTATTTAAAAGTGCATTTTTGCGCATTTTACGCATATAGTCAGCCGGTTCCAAGATCAAACACGCGATGTTTCTACCTGACGACAGCTACAACAAGCCAATCACCTCACGCACAACGACAAGCCTCTTTCCTACTCTTGCTTTAAGTATCGATAGATAGACCCACGAAAGCGCGCGCACAAACAGACACTCACAACAGTGACATCGTTATTTTTCAAACTATTCAGCCCATAATGTCAGCTCAGAAACGCAAGCGAACCGACTTTACGCTGAAGGAGAAGTTCGAGATCGTCGATGCTGCGAAGAAGGAGCCGAATCAGTCCAAGTTGGCGAGGGAGATTGGCAAGAAATGGGGCGTCGAAGTTAAGAGAACCACCGTGAAGGGCATTCTCAGCCAGAAGGATGCAATTGAAGCTGCAATCAAAGCTGGAGTTCCATCGAAGCGCATAAAGCTGACGCAGCCTCAAGACCCGAAGCTTGAGGAGGGAGTGCTAATGTGGCTGAAGCAAGCAAGAGGACTGAATCTGCCTGTCAGCGGCGATCTGATCAAGGAGAAGGCGATGAAACTGGCCGAGCTGATGCACATCCCAGACTTCATGGCGAGCGACGGTTGGTTAGACTGCTTCAAGAAGCGCAATGGCGTCACGTTCAAGACAGTGCAGGGCGAAGCTGGAGCGGTGGATTCCCAATCCCTTATTGATTGGCAGCAGCAGGTTCTCCGGCCCTTACTCAGGCAGTTCTCTGCAGATGAAGTCTTCAACCTGGACGAGACTGATGCAAGCGTGTGATCGGAAAGACAACGAGATGAACGAGATCCGACGAAAGAAGATGCGTCAGCCGACGATTTCTGAGAGCTTTGGACTGATCGATTGAGCAAATAAATGATGGACTTGAGAAAATAAAGCCGTTTTTACAAAACCTCGTTACTATGCCACTCTTGCTCGGTCCCAACGGGTGGCATAGTACTGAGATTTGAGTGTACCAGTTTAACCGTTTCAGTGCTATCTTTCTAAAGTATGAGAAGATGGACAAGGTCAGTTGTAATTGGCACTGTCGGTCAAACGAGCCCTGTGTGGTGAGGACTTGAAGTGTACAGGTTGGCACGAAATCGACTGACAAATCAGATCGAAGTGACAACCGGGTGTGACATGTTTGAGAATCAGTGTTGTGGTAGTCGGTTTGTCTATATAGGATAGGCGTGTGTTTTGTTATTTGTCTAGTTCCTAATAAAAGCGTTTGACCGATCCGTTTCTCTTGTGTTGTGGGATTCGTGGGTGAGAACGCAATTAGCGTTGGACCGGATGAGCTCGGGGATGAATAGAGACACAATTAATGTGCGTGCGTGCAACGCGAGTGGGAACGTGTCTAATGTTGACCCGATGAAATAGAAATGTGATGATTGGCCACTTGTTGACCTGCAATGAACTGACGCAATCATTTCCGGATTCTCTCCAACACCGCGCTAACATATAAAATCACTTAGCATTGACCTGACGAGTTATATAGAACTTGCGCTTGATTTCTCTCGTTGGAGGCACCGTGTAAAGCTTCAACTTGAAATTGAGGAAAGTAGGTAATCCCATCGGCTATCGAACATTGGTCAAGTTTACTTTGTGCAAATTCCGCCGATCAGCCTAGTTGTGTGGATCACTATGAGCGCTGTGCGAAGGATTGTTCCTCCGGAAGCAGACTGTTTCGCAATTTGACCGACCGATGCCAACAGCAGCACCATTTGCCCCTGGATGGCCGCGGTAGCGGTTTATCTTTTGATAGTTTTACGGGTACTAACAATAGTCAGGCTATAAGTGTAACAGCCCAACACCCTATCCACTTTGTGAAATTATACAGCGTTCGTCGCGTGTTGCGAATCTTTCTAAGAACCGGCCATGTGGATCTCAGTGTGATGAAAAGGAACAAACCTAGTTGTCAGGCTCTGTTGATGATTTGATTGGTGACAATAGAGCACGAACAGAGGTTGCTTAGACAAGTGGTGGTCTATCTCTCCAAATTTGGTGCAGAATACCACGCATGAATCTTGGTATTTAACAAATGAATTCACAGTTTCATCCTAGAATCGCACTCAGGGTTTTCGTGTATGAGCGCTCATTGTGCATGTAGCTCGCTGTGTTTTACACGCAACTCGATTTGAAAAATGATCCCAGCGTTCAAGTTGGTGTGTTTCGACAATGCTAAGGTTTGCTCACAAAAAGAAGACCAGACAGAGTGGTAATCTAAATTATCGTATTCTCCATTCAATATAGCCGTCGTATATTTTACATAAACGTGTGAGAATGAATCATTTAATCATCAAGTTGGCATAATGCCGCGACTCCACGGTTGATCCAATGCTGCTCCGGCTGTTCCGTCTTCAACTGAATGTACTGGACAAAGTTGGTCGAGTGTCCGGTGGTTGAGAGCACGCCGCGTCGTGCCGAAGTCTTGTACACCGGACATGCATACGTTCCTTGATTGTCAATTTGACTGATTACTTCCGGTCTCAACCAGATCTAGGCACAGGGAATGCAAACAACCAGTTGAGATGTCCGCGTGAGTACTACTCATCAAATGGAATCCAAAATAGTCCCACTTACCACTGGAATACTGTCGAACAACTGCTTCGGATGGGATTCTGCAAGCTGATCGGTCTTCGGATCCCATCGGGCCCCTTCCAAGAACAAACCAGAAATGTAAGCGCCGTCGGTGGGTTTAGTGAATCCTTCAAACTGTGTTTCAGGTCGAGGGCGAATCAGCTGAACAGCGGCGATACTGCCGCGGGACATACGTCGGCTGGCTGGCGGTGCAGTGACAAAGTCCGGCACCGCTGGGGCATGTTCGAACAGACTTGGGTGATTCAAATATTGATTGGTCACAGTGAAGCTGAAGCCCAGGGTATCGATCGGGATGGTGTACTTGCGAGCGTAGTTTTGTAGTACGCCCGTTAGGAAAGACTGCGTGAAGTAGAACCCAGATATCCAGAACACTGGTGGTGCGTCGTACGTTAACCAATCAGCGAAAAATTTGAGACTGAAGGGAAACGACGGGGTGTTAAAATTTGGTGGAATAGCGGAAGGAGGTTAAAAGCGTTAGATGGATTGCGAAATCGATATGAAGTGGGTTCTTTAGCGTGATCCTTCAGCACTGTTTCACACGCAACGCAATCCATCAAATGTTTGGTTAAGGTAAGACGTACTCTAGCATCATGTGGATTATTAGCTTCTTGTCTTCATCACGAACAGCATTTACCGAATGCTTAACTGACACATAACCCTGATAAAATAGAACCCTAACAGATGGGAAAGGCGGAGCTTAAACAGCTACAAACAAATTAAAATGCGGGAGCAACACATCGACATTCGTGAATGACATCAGCACGATAGCTTTCTTACGGCTTTAACCGCCGTATATCATAACAAGCTTTCCTCGTCATCATCTGTTATGTTCAGTGTATCCAAATACATAGAAATAACAGCAGGCCAGCAAATGGTACGCCAAAGACTATTTAGGCCTATGTAGACACGTCAATGCTGTCGATAGCCAATCAGAGTGATCGCACAATTTTCAGCCAATCAAATATAATTATGAAGGTCATGCGCATGAGCGCAACGGTCGATAAGTGTCTCGACAGTAAGACTGAGTATGTGGAGTCAATATGTGATTCGTCAATGTCGGTCAAACGAGCCCCGCGTGGCGAGGGCTTGAAGTGTTCCGGTTGGCACGAAATCGACTGACAAATCAGATCAAAGTGACAACCGGGACAGACAGGTTTGAGGATCAGTGTCGTGGTTGTTTGTTTGCTCATAAGATTAGCGTGTG
>JACCGJ010015736.1:0-22824 GCA_013407085.1 Atriophallophorus winterbourni
CGGATAGGTAGTGACCTCATGTTGACATTCAAAATACTGCATACTGAAAACCATCCCCTTAAACACTTGCTAAATCCCAATGGCCTTACTCGAACACGAACACATTCAAAGGCTTTAAGCATTCCGCATTCTCGATTGGATATTCGTCGTTATTTTTTCTCGGTGAGAATTTGTTTCACTTGGAAATATTTGCCTGAAGAAATCACACGCTCAGAATTTGTTGAGGTTTGCGCTTCGAAACTGAATAAGTTTATGACGAACCTAGAGGTATGTGGCTGTCCCTATTAATTTCCGAGATATTTATATTTATATATATATTTCCAATACCTTGTCATCTATGGTTATTGTTAAGCTTATGCTTTCTACCATAAATTTCGAGTTCTGGAGTTCTGGTTATGTTACCTTCAAAATCCAGCATTCTGTGAAAACCATCCCGTAAACACTTGTTAAAGGCCCAATGACCTTAATCAAACACGAACACATTTCAATGCTTAAGCATTCCGCATTCACGATTGGATATAACGTCATAATTTTGTCGGTAAAAATTGGTTCATTGGAACTATTTGCCTGAAGAAATAACACGATCAGAATCTGTTGAGGTTTTCGCTTCCAAACTCGATGAGCTTATGACGAATCATGTGATATGAGAGTGTCCATATTGATTTTTGAGATATTTCATATATTTTTAATATGTTCCATATACCTTGTCATCCTATGGTTATTGCTAAGCTTTATGCTTTTTCTACCATATAATTTTTCTGAGTTCTGAGTTCCCTGGGTCAAAAAGTATATTCTAATGCTTGATAGAATATACCATCATGCAAACAAACTAGCAAGTGGTTATCGGAAACTATTGCACGCTGAACGAATACAACTGCTGCGCTTACCCACCTCCTTCATAGACATTTTGTTTGTCTAATCCGATCGGTGTGATTTTTGGATATCTAACTGAAAGTTTCATAACACGGATCTACTCATACAAGAATTATCCATCTACGAAAGTTCTTTATGTTCATCACCCGTAGATTTTCTGCTGTTATTTGAATTGCTTTTTTGTTTCTGCTGTTAGATCAACCCATTGGTGTTCACCATTGTTGGGAACTACTCAAGAAATGCTCAACGTGAAATCAATTTCACACTAATATTCTCAATGGAGACTGATAAATTCGAGGTTAAATCGGGTGACAATATATTCTTATAACTCGTTATTTTCCGTCAACTCCACACAAAACCACACAAACCAACCACAGCAGATTCAATTTTACTATTCTGATTTGTAATTTTGATGGTCAACCCGTTAAAATAAAAAAGATTTGATAAACCAAGTTATCCATATTATAGGCTCCTCGAGCGGTTGACCAAGAATCACTTTGTGAATCTGTATTTGAACATCGTGGTTTTTGTAAGAACCATATACAACAGCGGCATACAAGTATTACTTTGTTAACCACTTTTCCAATGTTTCAAGGCTCACTAAACCTGATTTTTCTGTCTCCACCTAACGATGGCAAACAGCCAGAAACCGGTGGTGGTGTGTGAGGGATGGGGATGTAAGCACCACAAAAAATGTGATTTCCAAATTACCTGAGCGCATCATTGTTGTAATCCAATCAAACGTTACTAAAGTAACTAGTTGCTTTCGAGAAAACAGCATAGATTTGAAAGGAATTATTCCTGTTTATTTAATTTACTGATAACACTGGATGATTGGACGCAAGTGGTAGATGAAGGGCAAGCAATTCATGTCTGTTACCTAGAGATCTCCAAAGTATTTGATAATGTCATCCCTAACGTACAACTGCAGAAGCTTGAGAGGTTTGGTATCACTGGAAAGTTGCTGAATTCGCTGAGTGACTTCTTAACAAATCGCACTACCCAGGTACTTGTTGACGGTATATCATCATAACGAATCACAGCAACTAGCGGAGTTCCCTTATTTTCAGTCCTTGGTCCGTTCCTCTTTCTGGTTAATGTCAAGGAATTACCGATAACTGTTTGAAATAACATTCGTTATTTGCATCCGCAACCCAGAATTCTACCTGGTATTACAAAAAGATCCTCATACGCTTCACAGCTGTTCGTTAAAGAACAAACTGTAGTTTAACTTCAACAAATTCAGGCTAATGAATGTGGGGAATGGAGTACAGTTCGCACACCATATAGGTGACCTTGTCCTTTAAAATTGCAGTGAGGAAAATATTTGGGTGTCTAGTTATGGTAATGTTAAAAAATCTCACTTCAAAATAATAAAGGGATACGACTGAACTGTAAAAGGTATTTTTCTGTCGGTGTCTGCTTTGCTTGGAATAGTTTGCCAACTACGTTGATCACTCCACTAGGGTACACGAGTTTTTAGCATAATTAGGCGAGTTTTAATCGAATTATTCGTTTCCCGACTACTTGTATACTGCTTAATCAAATTGCTAATCTTGTTTTATACATTACATTTTAATTTTCATCATTCTATACCAATGACTAAGCTTGTTGCTTTTAGACCATTAAAACTTTGAATTAATTTGAATTACCTTCGTAGTGATGTGATACATACATACAAATCAGTACATAATTCAACGTACCTATTAAACACTCATTCAAAATATCGGTACAGTGGAAGTGTTATCAGCGCAACACACATTTCACAAACGTTTATTTTCGTGGAAACACATCTGAAATCTAGAATTTATGGCAATCGAGAAATGAATATTTTAAATTCAAAGACAGAAATCTTATTAAACGATCAAGCTGTCATACAGAGGTGATTAAATGTAGACATTTAAATAAATATATTCGTTGTAATAGCGAATAATGATATGTACATAGATTGGGATACATGTGATCTGCGAATCGCTATATAATCCAAGGTATGTTACACGACTAATTAATAGAATTATCAGTTAAAGAAAACGATGTAATGCAACATACCCTCCCATTTTCTGGATAGAGTATCCGTGGAGCATTATCGTTGCTATCTTCGACGAATATATGCACTAATGTATGAACAACATTCCGTCTATCTAGTGGCAACGCTTCTTGTTGGTCCACAGCTGCACCATCCGAAATTGAAACAAAGAAACAGTAATACTGAATTGTTTCTCGATCGAGTGAAGCATCCGACACGTGTATGGTACCCGTGTCGGCCTCTATCTGGAATAAAATTTCATGTAGAATTTTACGTGGTTTTCTCACAAATTTAGCAGCTTGTTCGTAACAATTTGATGCATCGGTGGCTATAATGTTAGAGATATTTTACCATATTTTCACGGTTTCAGTACATGTGGATCATGATTCTATTAGTCCATTCTAGTGAGTTCAAAATGCACTTATCCTGTCATTTACCATTATTCCACCTTATGCCCCATGATACATTCAACAGCGAAATCAACGTTTTCATAAAAATTTCTTCTATTTGTGTACAAAGCTTATGGTAGACACCACCATGGTATTTAAAATCGCAATGAAAACAATGTAAAAAAAATTGACTTTTTAGGCCACTGTTTGATAAGGTTGGCATGAACAACCTGTTCAATCACATGTCGATGGGGTTAAACCAATGGTCACGAACAAAGATGTTCATTTGCTTGCATTTCCATCACACGCACGGTGTCTTTAAAGTTCAACTTGTTAATCATTACTCCACTGTTTCACGGCATGCGATTCCTGATCTTACTGTCCCTGCAAGCAGTGCGAAGCCCATCCTGGTGCGTCTCAAGGAAAAACATGCGAATGGGATCAATGTAACTAGAATTATGTAAAATGAAATCCATGAAATGGGTCAAATGTTAAACGCGTTCACTAATAGGCTTGGATATGTTACTGTAAGCATGATATGAAAAACCAGGTTCAATCATAGTTAAATTTTGATAGTATTCAGTTTGAAGCTCACTCCATGTACTAAGGGATAATAAAGAGGATTTGACCTCTTTGTTGTGCATACATAACGACAACTTAGACCATATTTGGTGGAAATAGCAGAAGAGAATTCTTTCAAAAAATACAGTTTTCATATTTGGGACTGTGGGGCTTTTAGAGAAAATTCAGAGAAAATTCAAATGTATACTTAAACAACATGATTTTTTGTAAAATGGTGTATGCTGAAATTTCAATGGCAACGATTGATGTCGCTCGTTGACGAAACAAAAGCTGATTTGGCTGCCGATTCAAATTTTTCCATAAAACTACAACAATAATAATTTCGTTTATCATTTGTATTCTAGAAATTAGTGTGGCCGAAATTAATTTTATTTGCTGAAAATTCGTTTAAACGAATAAAGCTATTTTCTTCCTCTTCATCATCATCTTCTCCTTCTTCTTCTTCTACTACTACTACTACTACTACTACTACTACTACTACTACTACGAATGGTTCTTACGAGGTTTATTCCGTCTACTGCCTGTGTAATGTTTAGGTAACCGTTTACAGATTAGCCTTGCGCATAGCTGTTCATGTACGTTTATAATCGGTGTTATATTAGCCATATGATGCAGACACATAGCGATTTCTACTTTAGCCATTCTTGTCAATCATGCTAAGTCTACCATTTCTGTATCACAATAGTATTTCATCTGGGTTATTACAACCTTTATTCTGTAACATTTGACCTAGCACGTCTAAGTCAGACACTTTGCCGAAACGCTTAGTTTGTGACATATTCCTGGCTTAATCATAAACAATCCGGATAACGAACGCATGTCATAACGAAACGAAAGAAGCAATGTTGATTTTCCCATCCGTCTATCTAAAAAAAGAAATTTTGAAGTAAGTCTAAATATTGAGCTAAAATTACAAATTGGGATCATTGATGTTGGCCACTTTCGGTCGATCTCGATAATTGATCTACATCACAAGCGCGTGATGAGATCATGCTCCGCGGCTTCTAGAATGACTAAACAGTATGATTCGGGAATGACAATCTTTCCCGCTGCGCTCACAGCGATAGACAGTACTCGGTTGATCGACGTCAGTTGCACACCGTTGGCGTCATCTTCCTTCAGCTGTCAAGAGCTGTATCTTCTATTCACCAGCTTTGACATTACGCTTTACGCAATGCCTCTAAGGTGAGCGGCCAAGAGCAAGTTCTTCTCAATTCGTAGGGTCAATTCCGATAGATTTCATACTTTTTTACTCATGTATTTGTATCGCAAATGCGGCCTGCCTAAGGGTCAACTTCTGGATTTTAACTCACCATAGATTAGAATACGACCATTTGCCAATCTAAACATATGGCCCAGCCAGCGTAGGCGGCCCTGTCGTAGTGGGGCGAACATGCTCTGTAGACCCGTTTAGAAAGCACTTCAACGTTCGATACTTTGTCCATCCACAATATTTTCAAGATACGACGGATGCTTCGTAAGTTGAAAGTATTCAGCTTCAGTTCGTGTCTCGATTGTATGGTCCAGGTCGCACTGTGGTAAAGTAAAGCATTTCGTGCGTATGCGCTGTATACCATCATCTTTGTCTTTACAGTGAATCTGCGGTTGCCCCGGACACGATAGTTCAATTGGGACAAAATGACAGCTGCTTTGCTAATCCGCTTATCAAACTCCGTGTCTAGCGAGAGGTTATCCGCATTGGTTGATTCAAGATAAGTGAAATGATCTACAGGTTCAAGCTGCCAGATTCAAAAGTGATGATGGAAGGCGATACAATCCCTTGACCGAGGACTCTGGTTTTACTCATGTTAACGCGAATTTGTATTTTAATAGCAATTACATGAACTCGGTCTATGATATTAAGTTTAAATTAGGCCAACTTTAACGACAAATCAGCACCAGCAAGCACTCACACTCAAAACTAAATTTTTTAACTGATTTCAAAAGGCTCAGTCTCCCAGTTTCACAAAATATGTACTTATCATGTAGGTACAGTGTGTGAAAATTCCTCATTTTTATGCACTTCAATCTCACACATGGCACGACCCAGTTTTCATGTTGTTTGCACTTATCAGTTAGGGGCAGTACGATCAGGATCCGCATGTCTTGAAACGATGGCGATTGGTTGAAATTTCAAATCACTTAAATGTGTTGTGAACTCAAAATAAACTCAAATACTAATTCCAAATAGATAACCGTGTTAAGATTCTTACCCTAACAAAACATTACAAGCTCGGAAAAAGTGGTTGAAGAAGAAGACGATGTTTTTATTTCGAAGAGCTCTTAATTCAGAAATCCAGTGCAAAAGTTCGTGTATACAATTTTGTATGCAATCTGTTGATGCTCTTGCCGATTGCTCTCAAACAAGTTGCCACCTTTTTCAGTTATATAACCAAAATGCACACAAGAATATGGCGAAGTCTATATGTTTGAAGGAACTTTTCAAACAGTTTGATAACCTTTTATTATGAAAATTACTTATTCTTGATAAGCTGAAAGTCATTTATGTTATTAATGTGCACCTGCAAAGATCATTTTACTGTGTTCTCTTGAGTACAACATGTTTGCTTTGATACCTATTCAAATCAAAACGCTTTATGTTGCAAGCATTTGCACACTTGAGACTGCCATAGGCAAAATATTAAAATAGTTAAAATAGATGTGTGAATATATTCAAATTATTCACGCGCTCCAACTTACAAGAAAATTCTGTACAATATTGCTCCGATTTGTACAAATATTTTCACGATTTAATTTTTGAAAAAGCTTTATTTGAATTTCTGTACTTGGAATTGAATATAAGAGAGCGGAATTTGGAGAGCCCGGTTTATCATTATCGGTTCCCTGAATTCGACCCACGATAAACCCAGTTTCAACGCTCTCTGAGACTTGAAAATAATGGTGATCAAGAACTTGAGGCTTCACGTCGTTTTCATCGATAAGATGAATCATCACAGTTGCACTGGATACATGATGATTTGGGTGGGTACTCATATTTGGATCCCTGTCGCTGACGAACACCTTCAACGTGAAATCAGAGTTTAGTTCATAATCGAACAACCCCCTTTCCTGAGGATATAAGGAAGCTCGTTCTGATGTTTCGATCCAACCATTATATCGATCGATTTGAAATAGCTTAGCGTCATCCGATTGTAACCACCAGGTGAAAGTATTTTGAGTTTGGTTATCCTGATCATGTGCGATTAACTGACAAATTTTAGTTCTTCCATTTGAATTTTCCCTGAGATGACAATGAAAAGTACCGTTTTCATCTGGTGCATTTTTGAGTTGAGCACGATCGTTTAAACTGAAAACAATTTCAGGCGGATTGTCATTCACGTCTCTTACGAGAATCTTCAAAATCTTGTTCGTTGCTTGTTCACCGCTTGCTTCGTGAGAAAATGATTTCTCGTAGTTTTCTTTACACGAAATATTTAGAACATAAGCGTCTTTTTCTTCTCGATCTAAAGTCTTCAGAACTTTCAGTACATACTTCAGGCTATTGAATTGTTCCATCGACGTCATTTTATTTGCTTCCAGCAATAAGGGTTCCAACATGAACACGGGATCGCCGGTTTCTAATTTATCTCGCTTTTCAGCTAAAAAGCAACTAATTATTGTATGATTAGACTTATCCCTATCACTGACGAAAACAAACGCGACTGTTTGAATCGGCTCCGAGTTTTCATCTACGTAAATGACTTCACGAGAATAAATATCCACTGAGGAGCCTTCCGCAGAATCTGTGATTCCCAAACCCACAATTTTTATTTCAGGAGGATTATCATTTATATTGATGAATTTGAAGTTCAGACAACCCGATTTTGAAATTTTTCGTTCCTCTACCATTATTGGGTTATCTGTAGCGACAACATGTACGGAAATGGTGATATGTTCAATGACTAGTTCGTGCAGTCTCGATTCATAAGCTGTTCTAAATGATTCAAAATCGAATTTATTTGCACGTATTTGTAGGGACCCTGTGTTGTGATCCAGTTCAATGAATTGCTTCAAAATAATCGTCTTATCAATTTCTGTACTTAAATTTCCCACTACTAAAGACTCGTTCATGATGTCTGTTACGAAGTGGTAAGTAATGCGTGCGTTACTACCCCGATCGGCGTCCTCAGCTAAAAGTCTGACAATCTCCTTATTTCCGTACATCTGTTCCTCGATCAAATTTATTTGAAACTCCTGACCAGAAGCCAGTTGAGGAGGATATATCCATACTGGCGCATGGTTGTTCAAATCAACAATTCGAATCCGTAGCCTGCAAACGGTAGGGTGAACTTTTCTGTTAAATTCAGTGTTGGGAGAACTAGCGTCGGATATGAGGATGGCTAACTCATATACTGCGTCGTGAGTGTCATTTATGCTGTCTAAGTTGCTTGAAAGTGTCACATTAACCAGCAAGCGCGAACAAGGTAATTTTTGATTCATTAGTTCTAGTTTAAACAGGGAAGTAACCGGTGAGGTAAGACCATTCTTCTGGATCAGTTTAACTTGAGAAATGCCATTCTTAGAAGAATCCGGATCAGTAAATAGCAGACTTGCAACAGCATTTCCAGGTTTAGCATCCTCGAATACTTTAACAAGAAACGCATTATACAATTCATAGGGAGGTGCTTCTTTTGGATACTGGAGCGCATATTGTGGGCGGTTGTCATTTACATCAACGAGTTCGATGCATATTTCCAAAAATCTGATTCGCACATTATTTGGTTGAGAAAGTCCATTGTTACTGCCAGCTTTCTGAGAATATTGCTGGATGATTGCTTCGATATATAGGAAACATTTATTTACCAATTTTGCGTGTGGATTTCGAATTGGAAGTTTCAAAATGCGCGCACCTCGGCAAAGGTCTTCATAATCAAGTCGCTTGATCGCAACTAATGACCCGGAGAAATTAATCGTAAACAATTTATGATCCGCCGAAGGCAACATTTGAACATGTGTATTGAATTTATCAACATAAATATGATTGAGTTTTACAAGCGCTTCTGGTATTCGAAGTAATTCCTGTCCAGGTGGTAGTTCCTCGTTTATTGTCAAATTTAAATATAACTTTTCGTCAAGACTTTGGATCGAATGTATAGTTGCAATCAAGTATACTTTAATTAGTACGACAAATGCAAAGCACGATGGTACGATATCAAACAAGGACATTCGTGACCATGGGAAAATTAGCCCCTACGTGCCAACTGATTTTCATTATAACTAAAATCTATTGTCCCATTAAATTTGCCCATCCAATCACAACTGGATACAAGACGAGCATGAGCCAATCAAATAATCCATTCATGCCATTCTCAAATTTCCAATTCCACAGAGATCTGGCGATGGGTACTGGAGATTAGACACCATTGATAGTTCGCTTTAAAGATGTCGGTCAACTATTACTTCGGAGGAAAATTTACACTAGTTGAAAAGACATCGTCAAACTTGAGCGTTAATAAGAAACCACAATTAACCATAACTTTGTATTTTTTCATATATATTTTTTCATCTATAACCTTTAAATTTCTTGTAAATTCAACGATATTATGTTCAAGAGTATACAAATAATTCAAGCGATTATTATTATTTAGAAATATTAAATGGAACCGGATATTTAAAAACTGCGAATATATTTTAGTTTCCATTCATTTATGGAAAAGGGCCTTTTAATTCATTGAATTCGGTTCAAGAAGATTTTGTTTGGTTATTTAAATAAGTGATCAGTGTTATAAATCAGCTTTAAGATAATCAAACCTACCACAATTTATTCAAACTATTTTTTTATCCAACAAGACCGCTGACATTCATACACAAGCAAGCGAAGCAGGCTCCGATATCCACGTTAAGTCCTTGTAAATTTTGTGTCATCGTTTTCGTTTAGAGTTTGTTGATTACTGATTTAAAATGCCAGTCTTGGATTTGTCCGACGTCGACGGATGATTGCCACCACATGTGAATCATACCGTGGAAAGACAACGTGGGATTAATGCATAGGATTTACCCAGAATATCATTACCCGTAACGAAAATCACTATGCAAAAGCCCTATACCAAAACTTCCGCTCAAAATATAGATTTTAAATTCGATATTAGAGGACATATAATTTTGTATTCGTAACCATTAAAGTTTGGCAACAGCTAGTTTTACTGTTTAAATTCGATATTGGGTTCTGTCGTTATACATCGAACCTAAGCAATGCCAATAAATTGCTAATCGTATCTTGACCTTGAAAACATGATGGAATTTGCAGTTGTACAGAAAATAACCTATTCCCAATTTAAATTGTTCTATAGGTGATATAAAATCGATTTTGCATTATGTGCATTCAAACTGTTTAAAGGAAAAGTTTATTAAGGATTTCAATGGTTCTGTGATATGGATTCCATTGATTTTCAGCAAAATATGGAAGCGAATCTGATCCATTAAATATTGTTTGATGTTGCACGTGTATTTGAATGCCCTATATCACTAGTCTCAACTAAATCAGATGCCTTCCAACATACGTAAATGTAAAATGTTACAACTTGGCCGGCAATCGAGCATACATATAATCTTGGGCATGAAAACTTGAATCGGACCATCGCTGAGATGGATCTCGGTATCTGGATTACTAATGAGCTGAAGCTGAATAATCACTGCGAAAAAATCTTCAACAATGCAAGCGGTATGTTGGAAATGCTGAGGAGAATATTTAAGCGTTTCTATCCTAAACGATCAACAGCATTATAATTACTTACATCCATCCAACGATGGAATAGATGATCATTGTTTGGGCACCGTGGCTGCGTAAAGACAAGGAATTGCTGGGTAAAATTTACTACTGAACGACGAATCAAGTTGATGGGATGCAGCACATACCATGCCAAGAGCGAATGGCCATGATGGGATTGACTGATTTTACACAAATGAGAGTAAGGAGCGACATGTTCATAACATATAAAATATTGAGAATGGAAAATCATCCTCTCCGAGATTTGATAAAAGTCAGTTCCGTAAAGAATACACGGAGTCATTCAAGTTGTTTCGTTATACCGCAATCAAGACTCGATTGCAGTCGTCATTTCTTCTCTGTCCGTATTTGCTTTCTGTGTAATTCACAATCACATGATATTGTGAACGCTCCTACGTTCCGCGATTTCCAATCGAAACTGGATGCCTATATCAAAGAGCACTCCACTATCAGCCAAAAGTATTAACCCCATATGAATCAACAAAAAACAAACATCTCAATACAATTTCGATTACATCCTCTGTAATTTTATAGCTGTCATCCAATGGTACATGTGAAGCGATTGCTTTTTATCCCCATTCGAACCTGATTCTTAATTCTTCTTTTTCTTTACTTTATAAATATTATTATAATTATTACACAAGTCTTTACAGACGATGTACAAACAAGTATACCATGAAGAGGGTACATGAAAGAAAAAAGGAAAAAGGGGGATTTTTTGTCTGTTTACACATGCCGTTTTTAATCTTTTTTGTCTTTTTTTAGAATAAAGAAAAAAGGGAGGGTCACTGATAAACGGGAACACAAGCACGGCATTGCTTGTGTGTAATGAGGGGCGTGATATATATATGGATCGGCATGCGATGTAATGTAGCGAAAATAGTTTGGACAGCAAGTAGTGGTTGAATTAGTTTTCATTCCATGGTTCTTGTTGAAGGCGACATACTACCCGGTTGCCAAGGCCGAAGTAGGGGGTTAGCTTAGGGGACCCCACCCGGGGCCTTTGACTCAAAAGTCTACCCGCAAGGCAGCGGTTTTTTCCTTCGCGAGAGCCGGTGACCATTTTGAGGGTTCTTGCGCCTCTCTTGAAGTGCCTCGGCGATTGTTCGAGTACGCCTCTCTAGCCTTTGCACGACCAGGTGCAACCTGCAAGGCAGCAAGGATTTTTCTTCAGGGTTCACTCCCGAAGCCTTTCCCGCAATCGGGTATGCCGCAAGGCAGCGGAGGTTTGGAATCAGGGTTTTCCTTCCCTTAGATGGACTGCCCTCCCCGGCTGACGAGCTCCATCTGCCCGGAACAAAGTGGTTTTGAGGTGCCAGTCATCCGCCTCCGCCCCTTCTACTGTCAGTTGAAGCAGTTCCGCCACATGCAGGCCAGGATCTGGGCTTCGGTTGTCAGAGGCAGTTTGAGACGCACGCCATATAAAAGCATTTTATAGACAGCAGGATCTCATCCCTACAACCTTGTAGCCTACTTTATAAAGCACTGGTATTGAAGCGATCTAACGAAAGTTCAACGGATTGTTCCTTTCACCACTCTTGCAGATCGGAATAATCAGGGCAGTTTTCGAGAAATTAGGTAGGAAATTCTGTTCGAACATTGTTGAACAGGTTGAACGTCAGAATTGTCAATTCGGAGGACAGGTCAAGCATGGGGTTTGGGTGTATGTTGTCGATTCTTGGTGAACGGATTTCTTTATCGTATTTAATTTTGCTTTAACAACTTTGGATTGGAATTCCATCTGGTTTAGAATGGGCAGTCAGAGACTGTCCATGTGTCGACAGTTTTGAGATAACTAAAGCAAACTCTTGTCGAAGAATGTTTGCACAAACTTTGAATGAAGTAACTAAGTCAGTAAGGGTGGCCAGTGGTGGTATTCATATTAAACACTCCGGAGTTTGTTGACATGCTTGTACAGTGCTTTGGGGTGTATAATTGTTTTCTACCAGACTGATTTGGTACTGCGTACTCTCATTTCGAAGAAGACACACACTTATTTCGAAGTAAGGTGTAGCTGCACTAACATAGTCTTGATGTATCGCCCAGGTACTTAGACCGGGCCTTGTGGCGTTTGCACATCCATTTGCGTATGAAATATTATGAGTCATCATCTATCTTATTTCTTTGCAATTTTGGAAAAAATACACAACAATTGACTAGTTTTCCTAAAAAAAGTATCATATCATGTAAAATCTACCGACGTAGATATTCGCAAAATGTAACTATTATTTTATATGTACTCGTTAAATAAAGATAAATCTAATGTTATGCACACATTTGTCGCATTTCAAACACAACTATTTTAATTAATGAAGTCGCACGATGCAGCACAAATAAGCAAATCAATTAAATTATGTTGCCATCAATGAACAAGGTACACGAGGAAATGTCCGTGTACGATTTAAGGGAAACTCTATAAAATTGGCTTACGTTTGGCAATGTGGTTCTCGACTCCGCCATCAAAAAATAGTCAAAATGTCATTTGCAATAAAAACGGTCATCAATCAAATTATGCGAAGGTTTTATGCGCCAAACGCAATCGAAAAGTTGATCGATAAATGGCTGATAATCATTTATAATCATATTATCAACATCAGATTTAGAATTCAATTCAATTCAATTCAATTTTAATGGTCTAAAAAGCATATAGCTTGACAAAAACCACAGAATAATATGGGAATTACGAATAACATGGGTAGAAAAACGGGATTTGTTTGCTTAATGAGCAGTTCAGGAATCAAGTAAAAATCCATTGGACAGAAACCGGTTTCAAAGTTCAAAGCTTTTATGGTGTAAAATATATGGGTTCAAAGTTTGGATTGGTCAACATGAAATTGTCCAAATTCGATTTGAATATATCCAAGTTGGGTTAATGTGCAACATTACAAGGTAGGTAGTTCCAGGTAAAGCATACACGTACAGAATAAAAGTACCTTCGACAGTTTAGTGTCGAGTCGGGAATATGTACTGTATAGTCGTGACTCCGGCTGGTTCTGGGTGGTAGTCGCGTGAATAGTTGATTTAGGGGATGGTTGGGGGTATGCAGTATATTGAACATAAGTATCAAATCACCTCTAAGACGGCGGTATCGAAAGTCGAATAGATTGAGACTTGCAATACGATCTTCGTATTGTTTGTGCTTCAAACCGCGTACGAGCTTGGTGGTCCGATGATATATTCTCTGCAAGAGGCTGATGTCCTTCTGTAGCCAGGGTGACCAAGCCTGAACCGCATACTCCATGGTTTGCCTCAAGTACGTATTAATTATTCGATGAGCGGTTTGCTTAGTGAAACTGTTCATTTATGAGAGCACGCGTATGAGGAAGCTCAATGTTTGAGTTGCAACAGCACTTGTAAGATAAGCAGGTTAAAGTCAACTCTATGGTAATTTCAAAAATATTAATAACCCAAGCGGAATAAAAATTTAAATTTATTGTGACACAATGTATTTACTTTTAAAATTAGAATGAAAGATTAACTGTATTTTCATGAAAGCGAAATGATTAATCGTCAACGTCAATATTATGGTGTAACGTCACGTACAGTCGAGTTGAATACTCACAACCAATTAATACACAAGTTTAGTCAAGTCGTTTTGCTACTAATGTGTGTCCAAATTTCGAATGAATGTCTCGACGCAGGTAGCGGTACAATAGATCCAGGTGGCGCATTCCAAAGGGAGCAGACAAGTACAGAGTAGAAGATAATGCTCCAATAGAGGAAGGTAATTTCCTTTCAAACTAAATAAAGTTACACCCTCACTAACAGTTATTTACGCACATAAAAGTGTGTCATCTGAGTCAACCGAATAATTTGTTTTAATATCTATTTTCTGCTGCAGCAATTGTTGCACATGAAGCTAAACGAATGATCCTCTAAACCGATTACATAGCTGCATAAGCTAAGCGTTTGTCGGTTTTTGTACTGAGAATATGGACACAGGCACCGATTTCACATAACCAAGCATTGAAATCACAAAACTGTTTCAAGTCCTTGTGACTTATTGATAATCCTTCAATCAAGTGGAAACATATAAATACCTGCTAAGGAATTCCCATGTAGCACCAGGTTCTCGTGAAAATATACTGATATAAGGCCAGCCTACTCGAGTACGTTATTCATATGGTTTTATGAAGACGCACACATGGATATACAATTTTAGTTTAAAGAGCACCCGAGTCGACTGGCATGCTAATCTACTTCATCGCCTTTGGCTTGGACCATGCTAGATTCACGTAAGATATGGATGTCCGAAATAACGATTAGGGTCAATGTTGGGAACAGTAATTAAACGCATTTGCAAATTATATAAAGAAACAAAAATCATCTATTTTTATACTACCCGTTTCTCCTTTCTTACTTCATTAGTGATTCTGCTCTCAATTCAATGGTATTTAAAGTTATAACCTTCACGAATTTATGTATCGTCACGTATAGCACAGTTGAATACTTAGCATGAGTTGATACATAGGTACAGTCAAATCGTTAAGTAGCAAATACATGCCAAATTCCGAATGAATGTTTCGACGCTGGGAGTGGTAAGTATAGCTTCGGGGAGGGCATTTCAAAGGAAACAGACACGTACAGAATCAAAATATCGGCCACAGCTGATACGGGAGAGGGAAAATTTGTAGTGTATGTTGTGACTCACGGTATTAGAATAGATTTATTTAGGAGGATGTGGGATATGTAACATTTTGTGTATATCGCATCAATACGAAGGCTTCTTTGAAATGGTGTGGGGACTCTCAGTTTTTACAATCGTTCCTCATACGTTAGTTTCCGGTAACCTCTTATTATTTTGGTTGCACGGTAGTATAGTTCATCGTGCGATAATATATCCTTTTATAACCAGGGAGTCCAAGCTTACGATACATGCTCCAGGGTTGGAATTAAGTAGGCTTTCATGATTGTGGCAAAGTACCAGGTGAGAAGGTTTGGAAAATCCGTCGCAGCATACCTAGACGTTTGGAAGCACGCTTGTCGATTATCTTACAATGCACGCTGTTCTTTAGGCTACCGCATACCCAGACTCCAGGTCACTTTTCGACTCGGTCCATCTCAAAATCGTCTGCCCAAAGTGATATTGGTATATCAATTTGCAGCATCTTGCATTTTTGGAAGGAATGGTAGTTTATTCCTTACCGACCATTTATGGAGATATTTAAATCACTTTGTACACATTCTGCAGTAGATTCTATTCCCGCCAAATTTTTATTATCATCAGCAAAGAGAAACTCCTTGCATGAGAGCGTCTCTGGTAAGTTGTTGATATAAACCAAGAAAAGCACTGCTCCGTGGAAGGAACATTTCAGTATGCCACCAGAAGCGTGAATGACCTTTGAATTTATCCAGTTGATTCTAACGATTTCCTTGCTAACATTGATGACACGTGTAGCTGTCTGTTGATACCCATCTGCTTCAGCTTTTGTAAAAGTCGAAAGTGATCAATCGGTCAAAACGCTCTAGACATATCCAGATGGAAAATGTGGATGCTTGCTCCATCGTCAACCGCTTGGATCCAGTCTTTTAATACCGTAAACAAATTTGTCACGCATGAGCGAGATTTACGAAAACTATGCTGAGGCGCAATGTTCCGATTCCAAGTGATGAAGCATCATTTCCGTCACTATCAGCTCAAGAAATTTGGCATCACAGGAAGTAAGGTGACAGGACGGTAGTTTGCAGGATTTGAACGTCTACCTCCCATTGAAGATAGGTGAAATTACCCCAGTCTTCCACTCTGTTGACACCATTCCTTCGATTAGAGAATGTTTAAACAATTAACTTAATGGTGCACACAGCTGTAGGTCACAGGATTTTAGTATGGCAGGTGTGAATCCGTCCGACTGCGTGGATTTTTTGAGGTTGTTTCTACAAAAATACCGTTGACTAATCGCTGATTTGATTTCAATGTCAGTCAAATGTTGCGTCATGTTGAAAATCGGTGGATCTTCAGTCGATGTGACTGTAAACGGACTAAATAATTTTGCATTTGATTGAGCAAGAACATTAGCTGTTTCCTTTGCTGAGGGTGTTAATTCATCCTCGGTAATCACAGGGAACGCACTTGGTTTTATGTTTGATCGATCATTGACAACCCGATATAACAATTTGGGATTTCGTTTAATTTTCAAAGACAATAATTGATGGTTTCTTTGTTTGTTCACAATTATGAGGACGGTCCTCTGGTCAAAATTCTACAAAATAGTTGCCAAGTATTTCTGCGTTACACCCAAACAAACTTCCTTTGTCCGATCCATTTTTCGCGTGACTGCGAAGCGTGTATAGCGGAAGCAGCTTGCCCGTCGTCCATCAACAAATCGCGAATTTCGATGTTTTTGACTGAAGGCTTCCTGTTCGTGCGGCGCAATGTGTTTTGGTGTTGTGATAGTGAAGCTCTCGCCAGTTTACTAACCCAAGCACTCCACGTAAACTCGCGTGGTCGATTCTTTTGAATTGTTACGCGGACTCACTGCGCTGCATATATTTTCCAAGATTAACACAACATGATCAATACAACCGAGTGTGGCATTCTAGTGAACGCCTTCAACTGCCCTAGTCTCGGAAGTAAGGATTAAATCCAAAACGGACGGCAATGCTTATCATTTACTGTGAGTAAAGTCGGACACATGGTTACGCAGTGGAAGCCTGTCAAGCAGATCACGGAATTCATGATCGAATGTGTTTAGAAGATGATCTGATCAGACAAAAAGATCAGGAAGACCTCAACGACCAGTAATTGAGAGCTTCGCATCTCTCAGGTGTAATGTATCAAATAACATGTCGTTTTGAGCATCGGTCGAGGCCGGTGGGCGATATATTATGACGATGATGCACTCGTCATGTGACCCTTGTTCAAAGTTACACCGGTTTGTACCTTCTAATTCAATGTTGTGATTGTGAATTTTCATACATTAGAGACGTTCGTGATAGCATAGAGCCACATAACTAACTTTTCGTGGGAGATCGTTCCGTAATAGCATCATGTAGGGGATCGACCGTTCGCATTCAGTCATACAAGATTGAAACCTACTCTCAGTAACAGAGAAGAGGTCGGGTGAGTATCGTTTAAACAGCTGGGATAGTTCAGCCAATTATTTGAATAAACTTTGGACATTCGTATAGATACACTTAAGTGAGCTTTTAGCATGTAACCGTTTTTGGTCCGATGCTGTCGACTTTTGAAGCAAGTTGCAATATTTTTGCTGGCGAATTTGTGTCAGCCTCGTATGATTTGCCAAGGAGAGCTGCAATTTTACTCCAGCATCGTCTTTAGGATTGCACAATCTAATGTTTTTAGGTAATCTGTTTCCTTAGAGCGTTAGTTCGGAATGAACAACATCCGCTATGCTACTTGATACTTCGGCGAGTAAGTTATCATGTACGTGTCGACGACCACAGAACTTCGGGAAGCGATTATACGATGGTGCTCTCTTCTTAAATAAACCGTTGTGGCTCCTGTATTTTCTGGAACGTTGAGCAGAATAATACTCCTTAATACTGATTGATCCCGAACATTTGGTGCCCGTTGCCTTTTCCAAATAAATACGCTGGTGTGAGTCACTTTGTGCTCGGAACAAATGCGAATTCAATAAGACATTTTCTATGACCTCTTCGATGCATTTACTACGGGTTCTTTGGTTAAGGCATCAAATATAGATTAATGACGTTCAGTTCAGTTAATTTATGAATTCCCAATTTCCGTCCATTTAGAGGCGTTTCAATTTCATTCTCAGCAATGTTTGCCTCCGAGGATGTCATTGACCTGGCCGATGTAACACGCAACAGGACAAATATCTTTATCAATAATTGTGACCAAATCCGTGGTCAGCGATTTGTCACACTTTGCATAAACATTTGACGCGCAAACGTAACACGTGACATTGGGACTTACCGCCTTTTAGCAAACCACACACCCAACCCGAGACGCCTAGCTTCCTTTTCCGGGTTATCCGGTCAGCACAGTTCTGTTGTGTGCATACACGCAGTGGTTCTGTCGATCGAGCGATGATTAATACCTTGAGCACCAAAAATGGGGCAATCATGAATAAGAGAAAAATCAGAATCAAATCCTGCATTACGTTTCAGCAGTTGATTGTACATCTATGAGCAACTAGGTTTACGCGACTTAATATATTTACAATGTATTTATAATTCAATTTTGTTACTACATCAGTCCTACACGACGTCAATTCATGACGCCTTTTGCATCGATTTTCTAATGGCATTCATACATTTGGCTGGCCCATATGGTGAAACAACGTGCCGAATTTGTTTAGCGGTGAAGTGGTCGGCGATGAGGTCAAATTATTTGCGTGCACAAACTAGTCTGGCCAATTGTAACGCCACGATGATCCGTAAACGATACACAGTGTTTAAATGCACGACGTCAAATTGATTCCAGGTCAAGCTTTCAGTACGCGGATGAACGACTATTTTATTGTTCGGCTCACATCCCACACACTTCACAGACGGTATTTAAATGTATGTCATTGTCAGTAAGATTACATTCAGATAGCTTTTATGTGGTAGAAGAGTGGTAAAGTAACCGTGTAAAGACGCATAGTCGTTAAGATAGAATAAGAACAATAGCTGTGGCTTATTTCCGAACTCCGAAAAATGATATCAGTCGCTCCAATTATATCAAAATCAACCACGTTTTCCGCTCAGCCGATATTGAATTTGAACAAAGCCATGGGAAATCACGATCTTATCGCATCTGAGTGAATGAGCTCTGTCTGAATAATTTGATTGCTATCCCTTTAACTATTTCAAAATGTTAATCGTCATGTCTTTGTGACAGTGGAGGGAACCGCGTGAACGGTGTAGAACGCATCATCAAGTTTTAATCGGTGGTCTTTGTCCATCAGATGCACTAAGACCGAAGGGTTCACTTTCTATAACAAATGTATGCGTTAACCTTGAGCCGTGTAATAACATCCGGTTTCCATGTTTCCATGTCATAAGGCAAATGGTTTTTTAATTATCTGCTCTAGCTTACTGCTTCGAGGGTCGCTAGAGACATCGTCCTTAATTAAATTTTCGTATTGTTTTTACTGGTGAATCTTCTACATTGCGAGCATGTTTATCGATAATTCAATGGATAAAAGTCGCTAAATAGAAAACGTTCTATCTGTGCAAGTACCTCGGCCAATAACACACAATATATTTTACTTGTTGTTGATAAAAAATAATCTACATCGAAATGGAAAACACTTCACGCTTAGAATTCTTCACTATTTAACTGACAAGATGACAAGTGGAAATCTTGGAAAGACATTTATTCCGGAACCAAAATGAGGTAGACTGTATAAAAAATTAGGAAACTCATTAGAGTTGAAATAATAGTTGGTACGTAACCTGTTCACCCGAGAAACTCGTACTTTCTTTGAAGATGATTTTGCAGAAATGATGTGCTACCACGAATTGTTCCTATTAGAAACGGCTATGTATTACGATTTATTAATATATTTGTGTGCAATACCTGAAATCCCTCTAGTACAACATAGAAGTCTCTATATCTTCAAATTCAATTTAAGGACGATAGATCTAGTGACACTTTATTCCGTAAGCTAGAGGAGATAATTAAACGAACAAACAAGCTGATAAGCAGACAGCAGGTTGAAAATTACCTAACCCAGTGGACAAATTCAAGGTGCTCAACAAATTTTCACCTGTTCTATTGGTGAAGAATAAATTGGAAAAACGAAGCGGAAACTCGAAAAGCGAATGCCTGTTTGGTTGAACAAGTGTTGTTCTAGAAGGTTTAAAGTTCGATCATAATCCAATTGGTCGACACAGGTCATCTAGTGATACCTAAGGGTGTGTTCTGTACAGTTTACACGGCTGTCAACAACGTGTTATAATGACCCACGGAGTATTTTAAGGTTATGAGGCGAATAGCAATCAAATTATTTGGTTCGAACATATGCGCCCATAAATGATTTTTCGAGACATCGATATCGGTCAAAACGAATAAAATGTGACAACAGTTTTTATTAGTTTGATGTTGATGAGATGCGTTTATACTCAGCAGTAGTCTTGTGTTTTGACCATAAAATGGGAAATTTTAGTCAAATACATCCTCCATGGGAATCAACAATTTGAAATCGATACGACTGACTAATTTCAATGAGCCGATACAATTTGTGTGATGAATCTTTTCACAAAGTCCAAAGTAATGTGTTGTTCACATCTTCCGCACTCACACACCACTACCGGTTTCTGGCTGTTTGTCGTCATCAGGTGGAGACAGTAAGAATAGTTTCAGTGAGCCTTGAAAAACTATGTGACTCTGGGCTTGAACATCGTGGTTTGTGATACGAACCCTATGCAACAGTGGCAACAGTGGCTTTTCACATTGTATTATTGAACCGATGATAAATAATTATGCATTTCACATACGTGATGAATAAATAATGAATTTGAAATTTGGAACTACATTTTGATCTTAACCTCTTGATAATTTTTTTCTGGGTAAAATTTTCGAAACTTACGGAGTGCAGTGTGAGGAATCCCCACGGAAGAACATCCGCTGGATGCAAGTTATTTTGTGTAGCGGATTTCCGTTGACTTGTTTAGTTGATTCAGAAAACAACCAAAAATTACTTGAATCAACTGGGAAATTTTAATAAGGGATGAAAATTCGTGATCAAACTTCAGAAAAAAATCCCCATATCGTTGGGAGAATCTTTGAAGAGCGGTGAATATTTTGTTGTAACCTAATTTATTTTATTTCAACGGTAAAAAATAAAGTGCTTCAGGATAGTTAAATCTTAAATATGCCTCTGCGCGTAATCATCATAAACTAAAAAATATTGCTATGCACTACTATATTACTTTGTCATAAATTTAGGTTTAATGGCATCTTAGTGGGCATTGACAGAATATATGTAATCACTGTGAACGATGCTGCTGTATAAATTGGGCGAAATATAAAACATATTTTCGCCTGGGTAACCAGATTTGAATTAATCTGTTCAAATCTATCTGTTTCATCTCATTAAAAGCTCTTTGTATGTTCAGTGAATGAAAAGATTGTTGGTGCCAAGCTTATTAGTCCGAAAGTTTCCGATATTGCTAACATACTTCCAAGGTTCCAATGCGCTCCAACGCTCTAGCGTTGACCTCGATATAAACGAGGTCATCGCTCTCGAAAATGGGCGGCTTTTTCATATCCTGTCAAGGCTCACAGAACCTGATCTTACTGCCACCACCTGACGATGGCAAACAGCCTGAAACCGGTAGTGGTGTGTAAGGGATGGGGATGTGAGCACCACAATACTTTGGTCATCGTGAAATTTAAAATTTTAACGTGCCCTGTCTCGTGCAACAGTACACTGTAAATATGCAAACAAGTATTTCGTGGAAGTCGTTCAGATATCATATATTCCTGATTATCCCGGTGTCTGTTATCTCTGTATCCATTGCCGAGTTTCGTCCGGCACATCAACATAGCTGCTGGATAACATATGTGAGTCTAATGTTATATGAGTAATGAAAATTACCAAAACAACCAAAAAACATTGAAGAATTTCTCAGACACCACGAACATATACAAGTATATATGTATGCATCGTTTCAGGCTCAAATAAGCCGATTCAAAGTTGCTTACTAGCAAGCACAACCTGTTTTATTGTAAACAGTTCTTAATTGAATTGGTGGATTAAATGCATTCGCATGACATCTCTGTTGAAATACACACGAATGTACGTCAATCTAAGGTAGGTAAAACAGCAGGCGACCAACAAAGTGGAAATCACCTAGTGCACAATTACTTCAGTGTGATTTGAACCAATGTACACGAAAAAGTGCCACTATGATAAATGTATGCATAACACATACAATTGATTACTATTACCTAACGATGTTGATACTCTTTAGGATTGGTAAAAAGCAGATTACCGTTTAGCTTTAACAAATGCAAGCTTATGAATTTGGGTAAACGAAAAGGCCGAAAAAATTTAAAAATTTAGTCGAGAAAAAGATTTAAGTGTTTTTATAAGCGCCTGCTTTCCATCCTTACTTCAAACAACCACTGCTTTCATAAGTCATCCCGTATCCATAATCTATTCAACCAGTATTTTGCATGTTTTATCTCCAAACATGACCATGGATCATAAATACATGCCTGAGGCCGGTCATAGAATATGCTGTGCGGTCCCGATCGCCTTTTATCAGGATAAATAAAACTCAAGCAGTTAATTCATAATCGCTTAACAAAA
>JACCGJ010015739.1:0-24558 GCA_013407085.1 Atriophallophorus winterbourni
ACCAGGCATCACTGAGCTGATACGTGAAGCAGCTGGTTTGCCAGTTTTTAACATGCACAGACGCATGGAGCTATGGGCAGAACATTTTGAAGCACAGTTTAACGGGCCTTCTGCACCCACTGATTTCGCGAATACGGAACACTGTACCCCATGGTCGATTTCTCTCGAGGCTCCGAATCAATCAGAGATTTACAGTGTAGTCCGGAGCCTTAAGCGCCATGTGGCATCAGGTGCTGATGCTTTGCTTCCGTCATTGTTCAAAGAAGGCGGTTTCGCTTTAGTTCGCGAACTTCAAGCGCTGTTCGCCAACATATGGGCTGAAGAACGCGTTCCGATCCCTTGGAGAGAATCAGTAATTGTTCCGATTTTCAAAAAGGAACGGCGCGATTCCTGTGAAAATCATCGGAGTATCAGTCTCATTTCAGTAGCTCCTAAAATACTGGCGTCCATCCTGCTTCACCGATTGAGTACCAAACGGGAAGAGCAAATCCGTGAAAAGCAAACTGGGTTTCGTGCCGACCGAGGGTGCATAGATCAAATTTTCACACTCTGTCAGTTACTGGAGCAACGCCACGCTTTTCGTAGACTAACTATCGTAGTATTGACATCCGAGCGGCATTCGATTCAATCAATCGTGAAAGTCTTTGGAACTGTCTGCTGAGACATGGAGTGCCCGAGAAGTATGTTTGGATCTTGAAAGCATTATATTGCCAAACTTCGGGCAGGGTTCGAGCGTACGGGCAATTGCCGTCCTCGTTCAATATCTCCAGCTGGGTGCGGCAGGACTGCCCTATCTCGCCGTTCCTTTTTAACTTCGCGATCGACGATGTCCTTAGAAAAGCTTTACCTGGTCTGGTGGGCGCAGGTGTTGGACTTTTGCCGGGTGAGAGAGCTACCGATCTAGAGTATGCGGATGACATCGCACTTCTGGTATGGTATGAAAGCACAAGCCTGATCAAGGCAAAGTGCCGCACAGTCAGAGACTGCACGTGGGCTAAGATATTGTCAGGTTGCCCATGCCTAGACAGATATGGGGAGGGAATAGAAATGTAGTGGACTCCAGCGTGTGTCGCATGCAGCTCCCTACCGTTGGGCCAATAATTTTTAGCACGGTGGTAGCCGGACCACAGCACACATAAATGCTGCCGAGGCACATCCGTGCATGTGCTTTGCGCCTAACAAGTGTAAAACACTTACCCAGGATTGGAGCGGCTCTCTTCCAAACCTAACTGTGTGTGATGTCAATCTTGAATTGGTCGACAGCTTTGTTTACCTTGGCAGTTGTATCTCCGCTGGAGGTTGTGTCGAGGACGAGATCTCACATCGTGTTCGCAAAGCGGGTGCAGCGTTTGCTAACCTTCGCCACCTGTGGCGTCGACGCGATGTTTCACTCCATACTAAAGGCCGAGTGTACAACGCAGTGGTGCGTGCTACACTCATTTATGGCTGCGAAACCTGGTCTATCCGAGCGGAAGATGTCCGTCGGCTTTCTGTTTTTGATATCCGTTGCCTGCGTAGAATTGCTCGCATTCGGTGGCAGCATTGTGTTTCAAATATAGATGTCTGCAAGCGGGTGTTAGGACCTGGTGGCTACGGACCGAGAGAAATGCCGATACTTGCTCTCTTGAGATGGTGGGGGCATGTTTTGAGAATGCCTATTCACCGTTTACCGTACCGCGCCTTATTCGCAGAGCCTATGTATGAAAGCACAAGCCTGATCCAGGCAAAGTGCCGCACAGTCAGAAACTGCACGTGGGCGATATTACTGTCAGGTTGCCAAGGCCTAGACAGATATGAGAAGGAAAGTACAAGTAGAAATGGTAGTGAGACTCCAGCGTGTTTCAGCATGCAGCTCACTACCTCTGGCCAATCAATTTAGCACGGTGTTAGCCGCATAGCCCAAAGTACTGCACGATTGCACATCCGTGCGCAGAGCCTGGCAGAAGCTGGGAGAAACGATCGGGTGGCCAGTCCATGACGTGGCGCGTTGGGATGAAGAAACTCACCGTAGCGCTAGGCTCAGTTGGGCGTATTCGTTTGCCTGGGTGAGATCCAAAAGCCCCACATAATAGTTGGCTAGAAACCTTACGCGATATGGCTACAAACCGAAGTCAGTGGCGCCAGTGTATTTTATTATGTGTGTCATAATTTTGTATCCGGTATTATTTTATATAAAAAACACAAAAAATAAAAACAAAACAATTAAAAAATCGCATGAAGTGAAACTACAAAAACAAGCTGCTTTTTACGCATTTGCTTTTACATATTCCGCTTGCCTGCTTTTCCTTTTTTTCACGCGCTTGCTTATCTGCTTTTCCTGCTTCATATTGCTTGGCACTTTGTTTGGCTCCAGACTTGTGCTTCATGATGATGATGATATGTTCAAATTCACATTTTGCTGCTTTTAGCTTTTCGGGTAGTAACCTGCGAGCTTTAGCAAAAACTGAAGGGCCTTTTGTGACGATGTGATGCTAAACATTGTGGGTGGGGCTCTCCGTGTATGACGATAGGCGTGTTAATGTGGGAAATTCAAGTATGATATCGCTATATGTGGCATTATTAGGAATGAAAATTGGAAGACCAGGTGAGCCGATGGAACAGATTTTTTCCTGACACGTTGAGTGACGTGGTATTGTCAAGTAGTCGTCGGCTTTGAAGATTTACTATAAGACCGTACTTCGTCAGGATTTCGATACCGATGGTAGGCTTTTGTATATCGGCTATCAAAAGACGAAGGAAATGCACGTCTGAGTCCGAGATAAAGTTTTTTCGAAACTGCGCGGTATAACATTAACCTCAGCGCCAGTGTCTAAGAGGAAGTTTGGCTTATTTGACGCATCGTATACATACAGGAGGCGACTAGCGGGTTTGCCAGGAGCAGTCGTCGCCTTTACTGGCTGGAAACCCGGTTTCTTGACTCGGTGGCTGTGCCAGCGTTATAATGTTTACAACCGTTGCGACAATTGCGCGCAGCATCTCCGAAACGACGGTGCTAATAGCAAAGCAAATTAGTATCAGGAGGCCGAGAACGGCTTCTGCATCCAGATCGACTCCGAAATCTAAATACGGACGTTTTCGACTGTTCCATGTTGGAGATGGTGAGTCGCAAGGACGAGAGCTCACCAATTATGTATATGATATGTGCAAAAATAACAGCAAAAATGTTACAGTCAAAACTGACAAAGGAACAAACTCACGGCGAGTGAAAATTTCATGCCCTATGCAATTATCCACAAACAAAAATATTTTCAATTTCGAAATCCGGTGTGTCACGTTGATCGGCAAAGATAATACGCGAAGCTGAAAAATGCGGCAACACGTCAGTTTTGCCGTTAACCGTCGTGATTCATAATCGAGAAACAATACATCACCAGCGAACAAAGCAAAACAAGTTCGCGCTCGGAAAAAGTATATTGTATATATTGTGAAATAATCATTGATGGAAATGGAAATACATATGAAAAAAAGTGAAATTACAAATTGCTTCAGGTTCTCTTAGAATGTGTTCCTGATTAGAAAGAAAGGCTTATCACAATGGATTAAAACTGTCATCTATCGGAAGAAGAAGTATCCTGGCACCCGTTTCGTCTTGGTCAACGACCATTCTCCAGAAACAACGCAAACGTTTTGAATATTATCCGGTGGTGGTTAAACATTACTTTAATTGTTTGAAAGAAATAACAGTCGCTGGTTGATGGATTGATAATTAAATTTTATATCGTTCAAACATTTCCCGTGCTTATAAACGTTTTATGTGCACCTCATTTGGTACTGAGGGCATTTGATATGAATAATACGGACTATCCAATATCCTGTCTGAATTTTAATAATGTTCGTACGAAAACCCGTTCGCGTTTGACCTATTATTGTTCACGTGGTTCCACGCTGTATTTACGCAGATTGTTTTTTCTTTAAGAAGCATTGGGAGTTAGTTCAACTTGATTTTTTCAATTAATGCTGATAGGTAAAATGTGTGGATTAAAAAGCCTTTGAAAGAAACGACCCTATTGGCTCATCAACGCCCACCAAAACTATTCTTGCAACAGCGTTTGATGGTAATGCTTTTCACCCGTTGACCTGTAATGGTAAGCTACAAAATAAAAAAAATGTTATTAGGTGCAGCTCACCGCACACAAATATCTTCGTTGTATTCCTCGTTCTACAACGCAGTTGACGTCCATTAAAATAATAGAGATAGAGAAGGTGGAAAATTGATTGCCTTGGTCACTTTCTGTTGAATATAATTTAGAAATGCTCGCTCTTCCGATTCCGACAGGAAAAGTATTGTCTAATCCGAGAGGAATGGTTGTCCAGCTTAACCTAAAGTTTCTCTAGGGTTGATTTGACTATATGTTCGTCCCTAGAGAGGAATGCATCCCGTTCCACCTGGCACATAAATTCAACTAGCATTGACTGAACACTGTTACCAGTAGAAGTGCTGTTTAGTTGCTTCCACTTTCCTGCACGATGGACTCGCACCATGGGAGTGGAATTGTTCATACCCACCAATGGGCACCTGCGAACCAAATCTCTGTGAGCCTGGATTCCATAATGAAGTGTTCCTCTCGGTCAAATACTAGTATGTTCGGAATACTAGTTTGTAAAATACAGATGGTGGCGTGTAGCGTCTAAATTTTCTTGTGCGAGCCTTTTGATTAATCGATTATTTGATCCAGTACTTGTGAGCTGGCAACACTTGGATGTAGTTTCTTTTGCATACTGGTCTTACTGTTCCTAGTATGCTTATAAGTTTTTATTTATACTGAACAACTTAGGAGAGGTGGCTCGCTTGAGAGAACGGGGCAACTGGTTACCTTTATCCACTTCCACCCTGGCTAAATGAGTTCATAGCTCACACTCGCACACACAACAGATTCATATGTTTATGTAGGCCAAGAGTCTGACGATTTGGGTGAGGTCACACTATTCTGCAATTTTTTATTAAGCGAAGTGTAACGGTTGAGGTTAACTTTACTTCAAAACGAGCAAAATGACAGCATACAGAATGAGATCTCTAAGTTGGCACACAAAGATGTACGGTATGATATACAGTCGTAGCGGGTCAAGTGTACACTGAAGTATTGATTTGGTTGGATTGTTGTTAATGCGTCCTGTTGTTGATATGCAGCCGTTTAGATGAATAATTGTACACATTTCCTCGAGTGATTGCAAAGCCGGTCGGTCGGAAGACGATAGCCACCCTAGCTATAGCTAACAGCCGCAAAATGGGAAGAACTCCCACGAGTGCGGCGTAGATTTCAACAAAATAAACTAATAGATGATAATGCTATATATATATATATATATATATATATTGGCCAATTTTAAGCTGTAAATCAGGTGCTTCTTAGCTCTCTTTATTGTTTCTGAACTTTGTAGTGAATTAAAAATAATTCAACATGTCTCCGATTCGACCAGTCACAACATCCTCGTGCCTGGACCTTATTTTCACTCGACATAAACACTGCATATACAACATCGAATATCTGCAGCCTCTAAACTCTAGTGATCATGCAGTATTTTTAACTTACACATGCCTTCCCGGACAGGAAAGTGTTACAAATCAGCGTGTCCCTAACCCACGGAAGACTGACTTCAATGCACTGAAAAACGCCGCTACCCTATAGTCGTTGGACGTAGAGAGTTTGGATCTTTAATTTTTGTTTGAAGCCAGATTTTCATTAATAAGTAGCATATGACGTTCGAAAGCAGGACGGAAGCACACTACCGGCTTCTCGGTTATTGCTGTTATTGGAATGTTGAAAAATATTCCAGTTACCGGTGGTGCGTTGCACCGATTGTGGGACTTAGTTCCCACATAGAAGCTAAAACTCAATTTGCAAATGAGGATTTATCCTCGAATTCCCAAATAATTGGGTTTAGCACAAAGTCAGATCGGCGTTTGAGTGTCAGGTCACGGGTACGCATACCTGATGAGCGGCAACAACCTCGAAACCGGTCGTATGCTTCCGTCCTGCTTTTCGAGCGTCATATGCTACTTATTAATAAAAATCTGGCTCTTTGCCTGGATCAGGCTTGTGCTTTCATACTCCGGTTAATTATGAAGCATACATAATACAGCGAAATACGGTAACGAAAATTAAAAGAGACAAGCGTGGGAAACTTCGAGAGATCTTTTATCGAATGTTCTTCATTTCAACCCAAAAAGGCTTTACGCTTATGTGAACAAACGTGTAAGGAGCCAAAACAACATTTCGTTTCTAACAGTAGACGATAGTAATGATTATACTACAGAGACCATGGCAGACGTTTTCCCCTCATGCTATACTGCGAACTTACTTTACTTTACTTTTGTGCGACTATCTCCTCCTGGAGGATGAGTCGGCTTCAATGAAGGTTCTTGGGGATTTGGGTACAAAGCGGCGTCCCCAGCACCACTGCGAACAGCCGGCTATTACACACAGACGCAACTTAGAATGCACTGCTCAACATTATCCCTTTCAAGACAGAAAGTGCTCATGTTCTACTTAGAGATCTTGACACAACAAAGTCTCCTGGATGAGACGGAATTCACCTCGTCGTACTCAAACATCTAGCTCCCGTAATTGCCCGTTCCCTGGCTTTCGTCAACGAGAAGTCACTTTCGGTGGGTAAACTACCTGCCGAATGGAAATATGGTGTTGCTAAACCGTTTTACAAACAGGGTGACAAGCACAAATCCAGTAATTGCCGGCCAATATGCCTCACTTCTGTTCTGTTAAATACTGGAGAAGCTAGTACAACGTAACATTGGAAGTCATTTATCATCGGGACATACTTACGCCTACACAACATGGGTTTATCAACGGTAGGTCATGTTTAACCAACCTCATATCCACAAGAGAGGTTTGGACAAAAGCAAGAGACAATAAGATATCAGTCGACGCGATTTTCTTCGACCTTTTGAGGGTGTTTGACAGAGTTAACCATCGAAAGCTGCTGCATCGATTGAGAGCGGCGGCTTGCTTTTAAAATCTCTTTAGAGTTTCGTGGCAGATCGTAAGTGCCCTGTAATAATCAACAGGACCCTTTCTAACTGGAGAACTGTAAGCAGTGGTGTACCCCAAGGGTCGGTTCTAGGCCCTCTTTTGATTTTGCTTTATATAAATGATATAACACGGAATCTACAATCACCTTGCATGATGTTTGCAGACGATCTGAAATACGGCGCACAGTTGTATCATCAAGTGATCGTGAAATCATGCAAGGTGATATCGACGCCATCAGCAAATGGCATTACTCAACGAACTTCCAATGAACGCTGTCAAAATGAAACATTTGACAGTAGGCAATGGTGACCCGTTCGATTATTACATGGCTGAAATAAAGATCAATAGTTGTATGGAGACCCCTGACCTCGGTACGTTTGTAAGTTCCACTTTGAAAACCACATCAAACCGCTCAGGTATGATCAAAAGCCTTACAATGACTATGAGCCCTAAGAAGAACTTTTGCTGACTGGTCTATTCGTATGACCAAGGTACTCTTTAGCACATATGTTCGACCAATCCTTGAGTATGGTAGCGTGGCGGCGTTTACCTACACGACAGCCGAGGAGAACCTTATCGAAAGTTTTCACCGACTTGCAACAAAGGTTCACAGATTTCGGTTACGCGTTCAAATAACAGATGATCTAGCGCATTAGTACAGATTTTCACGACGGGCTTTTGGAGAACACTTCCGGCCATTGTAGTTGAAGCTCAAAGCTTGTATTTTTTCAAGGATAGTATCCACAAAATCCTATGGTTTGCAAAAGAAGATCGTTTTCAAAAGCGCATTCACCTACCAGGATGTCCGAGACGATGACAATTCTTACCAGAATACGAAAGAGCTTAAATAGAACTTTTGTACTCCTCCTGCTTTAAACACGTACAGGTTTCTGGCTGTTTGCCGTCATCAGGTGGAGACAGTAAGATTAGGTTCAGTGAGTCTTGAACTGTATTGTATTATCTCGATATTTACTTGTTTACTTTACTTCATTACGTTTGAAATACTATACCTTTCTACACTCCATGATACTGCACTTTTTTCGTTTATTCAGGACACGTTCTGCTTTCAGCTGGAACTGTCCACGCTTTCTTTATTTCGCCCTTAACTAATCACCCGAACTATTGAATCCTTGTGTACAATATCATTTGGTTAACATGTTAACCTTGTCCTTTTTTACCACAATATACTATTGACTGTTGTCTGGCAAGTTGACAATTCATCAGCATACACACTCTTTGACTGTAGTATTTTTCCCGAATCCATGCTTGTGATTTCATGCATTCACGTTACTTCACTTGAATATACTCATCCTTCGCCATTCCTACTGCTATTTCAACTTTGATACAGTATCGTTTTAACGTATTGTCTTATTATTGTTCTCATCCCTAGAACGTACAATTAATAGATCTATTTCCAGTAAACTCATTCATTTTATATAAATTAGCAACTGTTGCCATCGGACACCATCTTCTTGATGAAATACAGCTCTAGCTCATGTGACTCCTATCTTTTCCCACTTAGTAACAATACAGTGGAACATCAGATGTAGATAATATCCAGTATGATAATCTTACCAATGAGTTCAGGCAGTATACTATCCAAAAGCTCATTGCGTACTTTCGCACTTTGTCCAGCTGCTGCTCTTCAGGATGATGATAATGATGTTTTACATTTTTCAAATCAACTTACTGTAGATCTATTCTGTTTTCAGATGGACAACTCTGCGTGGTCTGAAACTACTACTAAAAATTTGAATCAGACTTTTCCTTACCCTCATCACCACAAAACAGGTCCTTGTTTTACACGTCCAGCTTATCGTGACGGTAGAATAAAACGAGCTGTTAAAGTGATAGAGATTTATTTCTAAACCCCTTTTAGGTCTATACGATCGCATTGGAATCCTGCTATCTCATGATTTTTGGAGCTCCGTCTATTGACTTGGAACAGGCTATAAAGGATAAATGCAAATCATTTGGATCGGTTGTTTTTGTCCGAAGACTTACAGATTATCCGGATATAGAACCTTTCACAGATGTGTTTCTTATTAAATTGGATTCCGTTGCAAGTGCCAGGTGTGAAAGTATTCTTTTGCGGATGATTTTCATGCGAATATCCTTTTAAATTCTTGATTTTCATATAACTCGATTCCTTAACTGTTCTATAGAAGAGCGAAACGCTCCTTAGATGATTCTAGCTTCTATGGCGGTCGGTTGCATGTATGTTTTGCGCCAGAATATGAAACTACGGCTGATTGTCGCGTCAAGCTTCACACATGTCGTCGTTCGAATGCGCGTGTGGCAAGGAAAGCAGGTATGTTTTACCGTTTTCTTTCCATCTTTATCAAGCGAAAGTATGCTTCGTGTAATTTTAGTATTGAGTGTCAATGCTTACCCATTTTCATTTTCAGTACACTCATCAAACGTTCTTTTATTTTCTCTCGCAATGCTGTTTTAGAGCATGAATACATGCAACGGTTATCCACCCCCGTTCCCCATCCTTCAACACACTGCAAACCATTGGCCATTCGTTCTGAAGTTGGCAAGACGGATCAATCAGAAGCTAATGTTTATTCACAACCCCTGAACCGCACCGATTCTAATACATTCACAGGATACCGGCATTCACAGCCACTTCAGCCGCCTTTGGATGCCCTGGATGAGGCTAGACAACATTGGATGCTCCAAAATGCTTCTTTCATGACCACATTAATTCAGCGTAGCACCGAGCCACCAATAAGTACAACAACTACCATATCTTCGGAAACACATTCGAGCAATCTACGAATTATAGAGTACGTGCACTGATTAATCATCTCTTAGTGTCAAATTAGGTACCATTGTTATTCATTTATTCAATTGTTGTTATTCGTTTTTCTTTTTTAGAAGACCGATTCCCTTACCTGTATTGCAAGCATTAAGTTGGAAACCTTATCCAACGCCTGTAACATCAATTGATTCAACGAAACCACCACCGACAAATGCATTTAACACAAACTGTACAAATGACTCTAGCATTCTCCGACCTGGCTGGTTTACTCCACGTTGTTTACGTATCAAAAATCAGCTCACAAACTTGAAACAGTCAAAAGCAGATGACCACACACCTCAAATTGAACCACATGCAACAGTTAGCACCAGTGAATTAAAACGTTTGGCGTTCACAGTTCGAGATAACGAACAAGGACCTTCTTTCCCTCCACATTCTTCAACAATCACTAAAAGGTATTGATGCCATGATTTACAATGATATTTTTCTCCCTTCATTATTTATGTTTTTGTATTATTGTCCCATATCTTGCTATCTTACTAGTTGTTTTGCAATTCTGATGTCCTCTGTGTGCGTTTTGTGTCTGAAAACCGGCAACATCAGAAAGACATCTTGTCTTGTTTGTGAATATAAATAGCCAATATCAACTATGATTTTGTTCTCGCGCATCATGTCGGCCTCTAACGACGCGGCGTGAACATTTAATTAACTATGGTTCATCAAGCAAACATCTTAGGTGCGTGACATACTTTTGTGCTCCTCAGGTAGCGCCAGGTATATTGATTTGCCACTAGTATTGATCTGCATGTGAAAACGTGCTGGAGACTGACTACTATTCCTGATTTAATTTCTCATATCTGTCTTGGTATATGGTATGGTATGAAAGCACAAGCCTGATCCAGGCAAAGTGCCGTACAGTCATAGACTGCACGTGAGCTAAGATACTGTCAGGTTGCCCAGGCCTAGACAGATATGAGGAAGAAAAAAGAACAGGAAATGGTAGTGTGGCTCCAGCCTGTTTCAGCATGCAGCTCATTACCTCTGGCCAATCAATTTAGCACGATGTTAGCCGCGCAGCACATAAGTAGTTTACGATTGCACACCCGTGTGTGTACGATTGCACATCCGTGTCTTGGCATAGGCAACCTGACACCATCTTGGCCCATGTTCAGTCCATGAATTTGCGGCATTTAGCCTGATTTCAAACTTCATACACATCATTATACTTGAATGCCACTCTTAATCAAATTAGCACAGCCAACCTTTTGATGACCAATCCACATAGTGGATCTAAGTCAACCGATCAAATCTATCGAAACGGCCAGTTTTTCGGGTGCTCATATCTTCCGCACTTACACACCACAACCAGTTTTCAGCTGCTTGCCGTCAGCAAATCGAGACAGTAAGATTAGTTTCAATTAGGCTTGAAACAATGGATAAGTGTGAAACAAAGCTATACTTGAATGCCACTGGTAATCAAGGCTCACTGAACCTAGTTTTACTGTCTCCATCTGTTGACGACAAACAACCAGAAACCGGTTCTGTCGTGTAAGTGCGCGGGGATGGGAGTACATCAGTTACAATCTAGACGGAATGACATCTCGCAATCAATCAATATCTGTTGTTATCCAAGATGAGAGATTTATGGTTGAAAATGCAATGTGTTCCATAACCATGGGATATATATGAAAATATCTATGGCAGTTCTATTTTCATTGTGGGATATCCAACATACAACCATGATCTCGTGTCTTGGTGAAATGTTCACGTCGGAATAACTTATCTTGGGATTTAGTAAAAGCATGTAGCGGGGTAATGTCGCCTCGCATTCTGCTTTCTGTAACCGTCCTCAGACCCGTGCACGGATGTGTAATTGGGCAGTACTTTGTGCTGTGCGGCTAACCGTGCTAAATTGATTGGCCAGAAGTAGTGAGCTGCATGCTGAAACATGCTCGAGTCTAACTACTATTTCCTGTTGTTTTTTCTTCCTCATATCTGTCTTGGCCTGGGCAACCTGACAGTATCTTCGCCCACGTGCAGTCTTTGAGTGTGCAGCACTTTGCTTGGATCAGGCTTGTGCCTTCATACCATACCATACCTCAGGCCCGACCATTTAAATCGCACAGCGTGTGACAGATATTCAAAACGGTCGACAAGCTCAGATGCTGGATGATATACACAATACAGAAACAAGATATATTTTGGAGCCCTGGTGTTTTGTGCCAATATATTCAGCATTGACCCGAAAGTATATCGATATTAACCATTTTCACTCTCGTTTCACTGATTTTCACCAATTTTAATGTCTCAACCTGATAAAAGCGAACAGCTAAAAACCGGTCTTAGTGTGTAAGTGCATGGGGATATGAGTCGTTTTAAAACTGGCCATTTCCATTAATCTGATCGGTGGCATTCACGTATAACTCTATTTACTACTTTTCCACTGTTTTAAGGCTCGTTGAACCTCATCTTACTGTCTTCACCGCTGATGATAAACGGCCTATAACCGGTTGCAGTGTATGGGTGCAGGGTATGTGAGTATTTTTAAAACTGGTCAATTACATAAATATAATCGATTGATCGAGATCAACTGTGTGGACCAGTCATCCAAAGGTTGGCTATGACAATGTGGCGTATAATGACATTGAAATACAGATTTTTATTGAAAACTACAGGATTTTACATAACAAGTACGGTATCATCAACTCTGCCGTCATTTTGCTATTTTAATGTTTCAGAGTTGTTTTCCATGGACCGGCATCGAAACGACCGAGGCTATGTAACTCATTCCAGCCCGGACAGCCGAGCACTTGACAGCTGTCTCTCGTTGTTCTGGCGAATGTGCACATGTGAATGAGTTGAGATCCTTCCCTACCTTTTCATGGGTGTTTTTCTTCTCTTCTCAGATAACTCTGTATTCAGTCATTTATGTTATTGTACATTTTGAGCTTGAGTGTTTGAAATCAACTTCCTATGTACAGATTTCACGTTTCCAAATTTAATGTCCCAGATTTTTACCTTTGCATGACATATTAAAAGCAGGTATTCATCTGTATTCATTTTCCTCATCAAGTGATCAAAGCTCACAACGTATTTAATGATTAATTCGTTTAAAAACATCGCAATGAAGGTGTGAAAATTGTTTGCATTTGTCTTAAGCATTCAGATTGATGTCATTGTCATCAAGGATTGCACTATATCATGGGCAAGACCCGAAGACGTAACTCACATACAATCATGAGGCAACAATGAGTGACACACGGCAGTTATCTCGCGGTATTTCTCACCACCGTACTTGGTTACACAGGATTACCCGAATATTCCAAGCTTTTGCCTTCTAGGTAAATTGGGTCCGAATTAGAGTAGAATACCATTCCGAAACGCTAAAATCTCACCGGAAGCACAGGACCGGTTTCGAGGTTTTTGCCTCTCATCAGCTATGCGTAGCCGCTGGACTCTTCGCGTTTCGAACTAGTATTTGTGTAGACGGATGGCGTAATGTGAACTGAAGTTCTCGTCTACTCGCTACTTTATAAGTAGCTGAAGGGACTAAACTAAGCCCCAAGTGATCGAACGGCGTATTGCCGCGAGCGTACTAGTTCGAACGCGAAAAGTCCAGTCGGATACGCATGCTGATGCAGAGCAAAAACCCGTAAACCGGTCTGTTGCTTCCGGTGAGATTTTAAGCGTTTTCGGAATGGTATCACTCTGATCTATCCTGGGGTTGTAATAACCCTCTCGCGGCATACGCCGTTGGATCAGTTGGTGGCTAGTTTAGAGTCCCTTCAGCGACTTATAAAGATAGCAAGTAGACGAGACTTTCAGTTCACTGGGGTCCGAATTATTTGTTTTGATTTGTAAAAAAAGAATATTTGCAGTCATTTCACTTGTAATCAACTGGAACAGTTATGCACAGGTTAGCTGGGCTGCAACCACGCGTAATTGACGAACTCTTCACTTAGCGCGTTTTTCCAGTCCCACTTGTTACTGTTTTAAGAACAATATTCTCCTCGTCAACCTTGGACTGATGGATAAACCTATTGGTTTCAGCTTAGCTCATACCTAAACTTAACTTTCATTGTTTCTACAAACATCGGGATATTATCCCTAATCCGTATGAACAATAAAGATAAGGAAAACGCTTGTGTTCAACCTAGATTTCAGCAGTACAACGACTTCAAAGCAACCTCATGCGATATGTACCTGTCTGGGCTGAAAATGAAGGAACATTAGTTGTACCGTTTAAGCAGCAGTGACTGCCAATCAGTTCAGCATTGTGCTACTATGCAGCTCCCATATTCTTTGTACGATTACCCAATAGAACGTTCGACACACCATTCACACATCAGTTGCCTGTTTAAATGATGTTTGATACGCGCTCTATGTATTATTCATATTCCAAACCATAGAGTGAACACAATATCAGGCATGTTAGTAGTCTGATTGGCGGGTCCTAATATCCACCCGGCGCGCGAGCCCCGTCATGCGGACGAATCGTCTGATGATGTTTCACATTCAGCAACCAAGTTCATAACTTGCTGACGATTCAGTCGCTTGTGCTACGTCGATACCTGGTCCACCAAGCCGATTGCTTTCGAACTTACCGTCTTTATTTTGAAATGCTTCCTTGCTGTGATGTGGATATGAGTTAATGGATGAGCACTGTTGTTACTTTATTCCGAGTCATGAATTTGACAACAATTCCATTTTTCGGTTATTGGTTCCTATCCCCGAAATTAAACGTTTAGTGTGAATGGTACAAATAAAACCTGTTTTGAACAAAATTACTCGTTTGCTTGCATTTCAGTCACACACCATCATCAGAGACAGCATTACACCGGTAGCATGTACCAAGTTCTTAACTGCCACACAACCATGAAAAAGTAAAATCCTAAAAGATGGGGAAGGGTGGGACTTAAATTGTTACGGCTTCTATAGAAGAGTAAGCACAAACAAACTGGGAAGAGGTGCCTACACCTCGAATGGAACATGCATTCAAACAATTTTCGTGAACGAGTAGAGCAACACATCATCATGACAGTTTGCCCTTGCGGCTTTCATCCCTGCTATGCATCAGCAAGCTATTCTCGTCACTCCGCTTGACAACATACAAGGTTAAGCAAACACGCCAAGAAGATGCTTAGTGAAAGACCGCCATTGAACACGGTTTCGGGACATATCCTGAAGCGTAACCTCCATTGCGATATCCGATTGCGGGGACCCCAGTCCCTGGAATACGTGCTGGGCAGACTTTAGAAAGGTCACTAGTAAGGGTTTTTTGCTACATATGCCACTTGACGGTTTGGCCACCACGAGATTTACGCCAATCAGGATGTGACGTCGCAAAAATAATCCGTTTCGGAAGTCTGCGGTGCGGCATCCGTAAAACATGACCCAACCAGCGTAACCTATGTAGGTTGATCGGCTTCTCTATATCAACATTATTATCGAATAACTTATTTCGGAGAGCATTGTTTGGTATACGATTGGAACAGCTAACTCCTAGACTGTTGCGGCGACATCGGCTGTCAAATACTTGGAGATGCTTAATGTGTTCTTTACGTAAGGTCCACGTTTGGCAGCCATACAGTAACAGTCCGAACTGTCGCTTTATAGACTCTACCCTTGAGTAGCAGAAACAGTCCTTTCTGACGCCAGAGATGACCTAGGTTGCGGAATGCTACGGTCGCTTTAGAAATGCGTGCCGAGACCTCGTCATCTAACGATGCATAATTATTGATACGCAAAGCGATTAACAATTTCAAGTGCCTGAATGTCAAGTAATAAATTGCTGTTTGATACTTAAAGGGTTCAGAACGCATTTCAAATGTAGGCACTACAATAACGAGCTTGTTCAGTATCGCCTGTGCATTTGTATATGAGTCGAACAGCAGAACTATATCATCAGCATAGTCCAAGTCGAGAAGCTTGCCGCCTGGCATCATGTGAACTCCAAAAGCTGGGGCTCCTTCATTGCATAATTCCATGATGGCATCAATTACAAAATTGAACAAAAACGGAGAAATCGGACATCCTTGTCGGACGCCACTTGTGATGGGGAATTTGGGTGAAAGGTCGTTGCAAACCCTAACGCATCCGTATATATGAGCATAAAGTGCGCGCTGTATGTTGACATACTTTTGCGGAACGCCTTTGCACAGCAATGGTGTTAAAAAGGACATTTCGATCGATTGAATCGAATCCTCTCAAGTCTAAACAGATGGCTGTCGATAAGTGTGCTGCATTTCTAAGATCTGTCGAAGAGTAAAAATGTTGTCGACACAGTCTCTGCCAGTTCGGAAGCCAGCTTGCTGCTCTCATATCTGTGATTCCTTATGCAATGTTAATCTCCAAAGATATATGGACGCTAATAATCTCGTGATCATGGGTTTGAGACTTATCCCGCGGTGATTAAGGCATGAGATTCGCACACATTTTTTCAAATATCGGAATGATAAGCGATTCACCCCAACTCTGAGGGACGGATTCTGGTAATCACATTTCACGGAAGAGATCGCCTAATGTTTTGATTGAGTCTTGACAACCTTCTTTGAACAAAACAGGCGGTATGTCATCGGGGCCGGCAGCTTTTAATGGTTTCATGGATTAGATGGATTCTTTAATTTTTAAATCAGTATGGGGATCTACGCGAACAGGCCAAGGATCATATTGTTTCAAATGAAATGATTCCTTTGCCGGCGGTCGGCTAAATTGTTCTTGAAAATGTTAGGCCCGGCGTAAGAGGCGGCGATTCTTATTAGTGATAAGAGTACCGTATATTTTAGCGATAGTCTCACTCACTCCTTTGTTCGTTGGACCCGTCGATCGGACAAGTTGGAAGGGTTTTCGCAAGTTATACCAGCATTATATGGTAATTCCATTCGTTTGACCTTATTTAGCCACCACGTTTCTCTGTCTAGTCGTAAGCTCCGTTTAAGTTCATTTCTTACGCGTCTACGCTCTGTATTGTGTCCAGGATCATGAGGTATTTGGCGTCGCTGGTGAAGAATTTCTATAGAGCTCTGTGATATCCAGCGGTGGGTTTGGGGTTGATTGTGTAGTCTCACGGGCCGATATTGCGGCTGCTCGCATAATCCCTGCTATTTTGTTCCACTTTTCATCGGCAGTTGCACACAAAGCAACTGGGAGTGAATTACGTAGAGTGGTCCTATAAATGTATTGAACTGCAGACTGAGAGAATTTTTCGACCGCAATGTGTTTCCCATTCTAAGGGTTCGTACCGGAAAACTTTAACTGGAACCGACACCGCACAGGAACATTATCTATATCTATGCAGGTATTCCAAATTGAGCAGCATTCCTCAATGCAACCTCTACAACGAGCACTTATGGCGATATGGTCAATTTGGGCCGAAGGTTGGCTTCCATCTGGCGAGTGCCATGTGGCATATTGACATCTTTAATTGCGAAAGGAAGTGCTGCTAATGAGATTGTGCACAGAATTGTATAAACCGTTCACCATTATCTTTGCGTTGGCCTTCAATACCAAACATGCCACCTAATTGTGATTCAGATGTATCTAAGCGACCCAGTCTGGCATTCATATCTCCCGCTAAGACAACAATATCTGAGCTTTTTGCACGTCGCAAAAGAGTATATAGATTGTCGTAGAATCCGTTCTTCTGGTCGTTAGAATTGGTGTTAGTCTGGGGTAAGTTGCTACAATAACCAAGAATCTCTGATTAGATGATTTCGAGTTTGGTCTAATATTCCTGGCTAGTCTAACGGCGCACATTCTGCTATTGCAAGGAGTGCAATCGATTAAACAGGATTCGCCACGTGAATTCAGCGCTATACCAACACCCACCTGTCCTGAAATGGCAGTTACAGAATCACCGGAGCAGCGCGAAAAGTAGCAAGACGAAAGGTCTGGGGCAGTAAGTTCAGTAATTATAGACGGATCATATAAGCGCGTTTCCGATAAACAGCAAACATCAATATTCAGACTATCTAAGAGCCAATGCAGCTCGCTGGCCTATTTGTCTGAGAGTTCTGACATTCTTAGCTCCATATTGAGCTGAGGTCCGTGGTTTCAGAAAGTGATATGTGTACCGAATGTGGCAGTTAAGTATTCGGTACGCGCTACCGGTGCAATGCTGCCTGTGATAATGATGATGTTTCAACATGTTCAGCGCGGTCTTTTCTAAAGCTGGGATTGGCAGACAGAGAGTTGTTAAGAGTGGATGGGATAGAGGATGGGTCGGAAAACGTTTGAAGAGCATGGTCAGTAATATCTGCTGTATGCAGCAGGTAAGGTGACCCTGTTTATCGTGCACGCCGGCCGATGCACTATGTTGTTAGGATTTGTAGTTGCGGTCGCCCATTCATAGACTGGAGACCAATTAGGGTTCTTGACCCAAGTCTATGGCTAAAATGCCTTTCCCACGAGGCAGCGAGTTGGGTTGAGACCCTGTTCGTCTGACCTCTAACCTCCTGGCTCTGAAGGTGCCCGGAGATCAACACCCGGTATAGCTCAATTGGTCATAGTGGTACACAAACCATCGCAGAACGTTAAATTTCATTCTCAACGCGACACGGATCACACACCTGTTTGCTACATCTGCCTACTTATATTATTTTAGTAACGTGAGAACTTTTCTATAATTGGTTTACCTATCTGCAGGTCCTAGAAACGAGTTAATTCAAATCATGGTGCTCATCCACCTCTTAATTCATACTACTCTCGGTTACTCAATGCTTCCTTTGATACGCCATGTGTATATTCCGTTCATTAAAACAAATCCTTATTAAACAAATTGCTATTTTCCGTCAAGATTCAAGATTTATGGTTGAAAAAGCAATTAACTTTACAATAACCACAGGGTGGAAATATAGGTACAAATGTATATATATATATATATATAAGTATAAATAAAATCAAAATCAATGGGACAATGATAGCTTATTAATAGTTTGGGGAAAAATACGGATTAGCTCTCATATAATCGTCAAGTTTTGATTTGAATATAGATAAGCTGTTTGAGCTTACCAAATCGGAAGGTAGGGAATTCCAAGCAAAGCACACACGTACGGAATAAAAATACCTGCGGCAGTTCCGTTTGGAATGTGGTATTTCCAACTTGCAACCATGGCCACGGCTGTTGCTGGAAGTTCGAAGGTGGAATAATATATCCAGGGGGTGGGAAACAGTAGTTAGTATTTTGTATGCGAGGATGAGATCACCTCGCATTCTCCTTTGTGCAAGTGTACTCATTTCCAGTTGTCTGAGTCGCCTGGCGAATGACATATTTTCGAGACCAATGACAAGCTTAGAAGCTCTCCGGTATATGCGATCCAGGAGTAAGATGTCTTTTTGGAGCCATGGTGTCCAGGCTTGTGCGGCATAATCTAGAACCGGGTGTATATATGTATTCATCATGAGAGGAAAACACCCCGGGGAAAAACGTCCAAATATCCGCCGTAGCATGCCGAGCAGCCGAGACGCGCTTTTGTAAACGGTTTCGCATTGTAGACCATTTTTCAAACTGCCGCAAATCCAGACACCTAGGTCCTTTTCTTTTTCAGTGTACTCCAGGTTAATGTCGCCGAGCTTGTATGGATAGGAAAAGCCAAGGTCACGACCAATCTGAATCATCTTCGACTTTTGCATATTCAATGACAGTTTATTTTCAGATGACCAGTTGAACAAAGCACTCAAATCGTTTTGCAGCAAGATACAATCGTCAGCATTTCTCATTTGCCTCCATACTTTTATATCGTCAGCAAACAAAACCATCTTACTATCATTTGGTAGTGGTATATCGTTCATATAGACTAGAAACAGTATTGGTCCAAGCACTGAGCCTTGTGGAACTCCGCTAGTGACATCGATGTTCTTCGATAATAGGCCGTCCACACGAACTCGGATGTGTCTGTTGCTGAGGTAATCTCTTAGCAATTCGTATAGTCTTCCAACAACACCGTGTTTCTTTAGCTTGTTCAAGAGTAAATTGTGATCAACTCTGTCGAACGCTTTAGAAATGTCCAGGTAGCACGCATGAATACAGCCCCCCGCATCTACAATCCTCGTCCAATCGTCTAAGCTTGTCAGCAAATTTGTTAGACAAGAGCGATTTCTGCGAAATCCATGTTGGGCAACTGCCAAAAGTTGATTCGTTTCCAGATGTCGCACGATTTCTGCGGTTATTATTCGCTCAAAAACTTTTGATACCGAAGACAGCAAGGTCACCGGCCTGTAATTTTTAACATCAGAACGGCAACCACCTTTGTAAAAGGGTATTATTTGTCCCAGTTTCCAGTCTTGTGGCACTACGCCAGCTTGGAGCAAATTATTAAACATGCAAGATAGAGGTTCAGATAGCTGCGCATGGCAGGTTTTGAGCAGCTTTGGAGTTATCTCATCTGGTCCTGGAGATTTCTTTACGTTTAATTTTCGTAAGTACTGCGCTACCACCATCGGAGTAATCAATACTTCACTCAAGGTCGTTCGGTCAAGTCGAACGATTGGTTCCTGATCAGGCTCCATGGATTTCGGCGCAAAAACTCCGGCATAAAAGTCTGCTAACAGGTCAGCGGTCTGATTTATGGATTCTGTGAAGCCGGACGAAGTTTTCAGGGCAAAGACTCCTGGTTTAATATTTGTTCTATCGTTTACAAGTCTATACAAGAGCTTCGGATTCTGGTGCATCTGAGTAATCAATTGCGATTGGAACTCTTGTTTATCATCTCGAATTAAGCTGATAACCTTGTTTCTCAGTCGTGTAAATTGTGCCCAAGAATCAGCTGTGTTGGTAGCCTTGTGAAACTCCCACGCTACTGCCCTTTGTTTCATCCACTTTTTAGTCCTGCTTCGTAGTAAAAATTTATTTCGTTGAGACGTTTTCTTCAAAGCAAACATTGAATGTTCCTCCAATATAGATTTGAGGTGCTGTAAAAGAGATCGCCAATGACTATCCGGATCGGAGTAATCCAGTTGTGCGAAACTAGTGCTTTGTAACTCGGCACACAGAGCACGGTAGTTCACCATTCTGACGCATTTTGTTCCGTCACTATTGCGTCTAGCGCTACAAACGTACTCGAATTCTAGGACAACGTGATCGCTTCGTCCGATCGGCGGTTTATAAACGATATTCTCAACAGCTGTGGGATCTGATGTAAGTATAAAGTCCAAGGTAGACGGCTGGTCTGATCCTCTCATACGAGTAAATCCAAAAACGTGGTTATAAAGGGGCGCGTAATCCAAAACGGCTCGAAGTTCATTTTCAAGTGCCTCTCATGGATGATCATTCCGGCTATAGAGCTGGGGAAAGTTGAAATCCCCATTATTAATATTTGAGTATTGTATCGCGTTGTTACATAGCGCAAAGCATTAATCAGTTTATTGTTTAGATCGAGAGTTGCTGTTGGAGAACGATAGATCACTCCAATAATGCATTGGTCTCCTGAAGTAAAAGTCAGAGAACACCAAAGTGTGTCAGTGATATCAAGGATCACGTCGTTCATAGCTCTACAGATAAACGATTGCTTGAAGTAGAGTGCTGCTCCTCCGCCATCGCCAAAACGGTCACGCCGGAATAGAGACATGTTGGGCAAAGAGAGTTCATTATCAGACAATGAGGCAAGGAACCACGTTTCTGTTACTGCAACTATGTCTGGCGCCGTTTCATTACAAATTTCGGACAATTCGATTAATTTTTTGAAAAGGCTGTTCGCGTTTGTATAGATGCACTTAATCGTATTTTTCGTGAGTAATGACGGGGTGTAAACCGAAGTTATTGGTCCGGCTTCTTTGGATGGTAAAACATGTGTGCGTCTTATTGGTCGCCGACGGCTTGAATCGACAATTAGTTTTCGGTGTGAATTGCTCAGTCCGACTCGATTTGAGCCGGACCTACGAAGTTTTTTGATGCATTGATTTCCTCCATTTGGATGGAAACGCTGCTATCCGCTATCTCCGAACAGGAGAGTGTTTGACTTGGTTTGGGTGGGCTTAGTCTAACATCCTTGGGTAATGTTCGTTTCCCATGTCGATCCCGAATGTGGATGAAATTGAGTTATTAGGTCTGATTTTATGCTCTATTTTTATGCATGATTTTAAAAAATGGAAATAATGAACTTGCACTCATTGCTATCTACGAATTTCACATCTAATTCCTTGAGCAGTTTGTACGAAATGTATTGGCAATCTCCAAGACATAAGCGGTAAATTACTAAAGTTTTCTTGTTTGATATTATCAAAGAATGCTCCTCATTTGTGATCATTTTTATAGCTTCCCATTCTGCATTTGGGAGACAGATTTCAATTTTACCCGCTTGCATATCTTCACTGATTTTTTCATGTTTGTTTGATGTCATTATTCCGGTGTACTCAGTATCTCCCTTTATAGCAATCGGAAATACTCATCATTGATTTCCGATAAAAATCATTTCTTTCGTTTCCTTTCTATATTTGACTTCATATATGGATTGTTTCATTTAATTTTTCGTAAGAAAACAGTTATTCTATTCCGATCAGAATCCCAGTGCCCATGCTCCGAGAATTCATTCGGCATCGATTTTTTATCCTGCTTTTACGAAACTTTGATTTAGAATTTTTTCTGTTTAATTGAGTTTAAGTACCTCGATTTTGATTTATCCGTTTCCCATTGCTTCCATCAACGCGGTTTCGTTACTTTCTAAGGATTTCGTGACGTCTCATGAAAAAATTTCATGTGGTTTTTAAAACAAATTGCATTCGGATTTTAGGATGAAATTCTCCTGATAAGGATTCAGACAGGTTTACGACGTCTTTGCACGAGTTTGTTGAACGAAAAAGCCGTGCAGTGACCATAAATTATATGTGGAATGCTTGTGGCGACCGGGGAAATGCATGGCAAGTTTTCGATTTTGCACCGATGGGGGTTTGGAATTATCATACTACGTCGCAAGTACTGATTGTTTCAGCGTGACATATTCTATAAATACTGTAAATGTTTTATATAATCAATCAAATGGTTCTTTTTAAACGCTGTTTTGTTGGTATAATTAAAATAAACCGTATTCCCTTATGGTGCATCAACACATCTTAATTACCCTCTTCATTTTCAACATGATCTGTTGAGTTCTAATTAAAGCAACTTACCAAATGACCTATGTAGCTGAAATCATCAATCGTTTAAGCATGGTAGTTGAATAGATTAGTAGTAGTTGAATATTTCTGCAATAAATGTGGATCGCTAGATATACGCGGCCAGACACATGTCCACTTTTACTATCTAGAATGGAAATACTACACATCATTTGACTTTGTTACGAAACCTCGATTTTTATTTGACTTGAGTAGAATTTTTGAAGTTTTCCTTAACTCACCGACTCGGGTGCTATTGATTGCTTCGTTGTCTAGTGTCTGTTTCAAATCTGGTGTTAACTTATTTGTATCGCCCATTCATCGGTCTGAGATTAGTCATTTGTGGCATAGCTGTCAGCTAAACTTAATGTCACACGCTCACAACTATTAAAGTTTCACGCCACATGTAGTTTAATAAGACAATTGATATTTCTTTAACTTGACTGTCGTTGTAAGTGCAGGGTTTAACGTAGATTTGACATTTTTGACATCATTTAATACTGGTAATATAAATGTACTTAAAACCTGAATTTTGCTCACACTGACACCCTTAGTTTTTCTAAGCTTGTGTGTGAGAAGCGAAATTTTATCCATAACTGCTCACAACGATACCTTATCAAGTTCATGTGCATTAATAACGATTAGCGCCATGTAAAAAATTTGTGTCCTTCTGATGTCTTACTTTTCTTTCCAACTGACTGTGACAGTTGAACCTGCAGCTACGTTACCAGAACATCACATTTCTCACATTTAACTCAATTCATAGAATATTAACTCAATTCATGGAATATTATTTTCATGTGTGAAGACGATGATGAGTGCATTCTCGTTGTGATTTATTCCTGTTGCTTTGCCCCGCTTCATTCGAGCAGTATAAACAAGCAAAATGATTGACATTCAGTTGTCCTTAATGGATTTTCAGTATTGCAGTTCGCATCACGCACCACTCAAACGAAAAATTCATACATATGGAAAACAATATAATTCTTGAGAGCTCGGGAAAATACAAGAGAGAGTTTTTCACTCTCTCTCTGTTTGATCCTAATTTAAATAGCCGTCAACACGAACTAATCAATAGGTCTATCTAAATGTGTGGTGAGATAATCAGCAATCAGTATGCAAACTAAACTACAAAACAAAATTCAAACATAGGTTGTTTTTAGGGTAGCAAAGTTAAAATTCGATTGTCAGTCGACGCTTTTGGCTAATTTGACGAAATACAGTATCAAAAGGCTGTTTCATCATTTGTGTAATTCAAATTCAAAGTAATTCAAATTTGTAATGGTCCAAAAAGTAAATACTTTACAGTAACCACAGATTAAAAATATAGGGAATTCATAAAAACAACACAAATGTTTCATACACATGGAAAGTCAGCACGTGTATTCAGGTGCAAGGTTGGGTTTGGTCAACATATACTTGTCAAGTTCAGCCTTGAACATGTTCAGGCTTGTTGCGCAAACGATATGTGGGGGCAGGGAGTTCCATAGAAAACAGCCTCTGACAGCAAAGAAAAACCTTCGACAATTTGATCTGGAGTGTGGAATAATTAACTTGAAGCCATGCGATCTGCTACCACGTGCTTCTTGCCGATGAAACAGGTGATCAAGTGGGTGATCCACTGTATGCAGAATGTTGAAAAGCAGGATCAAGTCACCCCTGAGACGACGGTACGAAAAGTCAAAGAGGTTTAGCGTTGCAATCCGCTCCTCGTAT
>JACCGJ010015740.1:0-27234 GCA_013407085.1 Atriophallophorus winterbourni
TTCTCCTCCACGTCCGTCTCCGAAACCCAAAACTTTTGTCAAAGTAGCTAGGTCAGTGGTCCTGTCTACCTCCAGCCAGCATGCCACTCCTTTGAGATCACAGAAGGCGAAATCATCGCCATCCTCCTGTCCTCCAAAGGCTCCATGGAAGAAAGTTGGAGAAAATCGGGGTGTTCACATTAGCCCGACTAAGGATGTTCGCGCTCTAGCTCGGGAAGTCCACCATTTGAGAAAAGTGGTTGCTGAGCTGCAAGCCAGAAACCAAGTTAGCTCAACACGGGCTAAAAATGTCCTAATTTTAACGCAGGTTGAGCCTTTTATCCGAGAATTAAAGGCTCGTAAGAAAAGCGATCGGAGAACGGATATCGACCTACTCCGTGCTTCAGGCATGAGACCGACTACTCCGCTTAAGCGAGTTCACAGGGTAGGAAAATGTAAGGGTGGCCCAAATGACGCATCTACCAGATCGCCTCGGCCAATTGTAGTCGAATTTACAAAGCAATGTGATCGCGACCACTTCCTTTCGAAAGCAGAGAAACTTAACTGCGTCGAGGGAAAATGCATCGTGAAACCTGACACCTCGGCACACTTGAAAACTTCTAGCCCAATTAGAGCTAGAAAGTCAAAGTTAGCTGTAAATCGTAGCTCATCAAATTTGCTCGCGAGGCGAAACTTAGAAAATAACAACAGTGTGGCGATGACGCTAACACATGAAAATTATACTCCAAAATTAAAGAGCGCCACTGTCGTGCTACGTCCTTTAGAGGATGAATCGTGGATGAGTTGTAGTGAGTCAGACCATGAAGATGAAACTAGATTCCAGAAGTTGTCGTCTGTTTCAAAAACGAATGCTGTATCTTTTGATGAAATTCAGCCTTCAAAAAACGCGAAGCAGCCTCGTTCATTACACCCGAGGACAAAGAGCTCTTAGATAGCCCTAACACCGGGAGTCTGGACCCGTATGATAGTGATCTTCTGTTCTATACAAACGCTTGTAGCATTAGAAATAAATGAGCTGAACTCCTCTGTAGAGTTGACGACACCCACTACAAAACTGTGGGTGTCACGGAATCATGGTTGTCTCATGATGACCACATACCAGCTTTAATCGCGGATAGGTTTAGCGCCGTAAGAAGCGATCGACCTGTGGGTAAGCTTGCAGGAGTGGCGTTGCTTTTTATTGATAACGCTATTACCTTCGAAAAAATTACTTCTTTTTCTACAACGAATGTGCAGATACTATCTGCCTTGCTCATTCATGGATGCACGCGTAAAGTTGTTAGCTGCGTCTACCGTAGTCCACACACTAGTTTGGAAGAAGATGCTCTTTTGTAAATTAAGCTCTCGTCTATTCTAGCCGTAGCACCACGTGTTGTCATCTTCGGCGATTTTAATCTACCCGAAATAATCGGGGAGTACTAAACCACACATGCTCCAGGAATCGCGAACGATTTGCTGGACTGGCTACACTCCTATGCACTTTAGCAACACGTAAACGAACCAACTAGATTCCGCGAGGGTCAGTCTCCGTCTATTCTTGACCTAGTTATTTCAACTTCTGAAAGCGTTATACAAAATTTGGTCTTACTGCCACCACTAGGAAAGAGCGACCTGCAAGTTACTTTTGTCATTTGGTAAACCCCCACTTAAGATGTCTCGAAGCTTCCATAGGATTGACCCTGCTTCCCTATAACAAGCAGCAGCGCTACTCCCATGGCAAAACATTGACCATGTGGATGGGATGTAGGGGCAGATCAAGAAAAACATCCTTCAACTTCAGGACCCGTTCGCAAAAAGGTAAACCTCAATGGTGGTCAGCCTCAGTTACTTGTAGCGCACGTCACCGCGACGCAAAATGGAGGCGTTATAAGCTCACTCCCTCATGTGGGACTTGGGCCCGTTAGAGAGAAGCGCAAAACATAGCTTCTTTCCAAGATACGTCCCGCAAAGATTTCTTCCGAAATGAGACTCGCTCAAAAGGCCCATACTCATCCGAAACGTTACTACAGCTACGTTCAATCTAAAGAGTCAACACGAAAAGATGTAGGTACCTTGAGAAGGGACGATTTCTCAGCCGTCATTGCGAGCACTGAAAAGGCTTAATTGTTTTCCTCGCATTTTCAAGGCGTACAACGCCGAGATTACAACTCAAACGCCTCTGCGCCATCAATTCAATGTGTACTCGCTGATCGCCCCCTCTGCACTGAACTTACATTCGAGGTACACAATGACGAGAATATATTGCCCAGCCTAGCTTACAACAAGTCGCAGGGCCCGATAGCATCCATCCACGAATGATCAAACTACTAGCGCCTATATTAGCTGTGCCGATCACAGAAATTTTCTCGTCATCCCTCAGTCAGTGTACCCTCCCTTTGGACTGGAGAACAGCCGTTGCGGTGCCTATCCATAAGGGAGGAGCTTCCTCGGCGGTTGAAAATTACCGCCCGGTTAGCCTCACTAGTGTACTGTGTAAGGTTATGGAAAGATTGATCCGCGATAAAATATGTGGATATCTAACCAAACACTCTCTTTTGAATGGCGCACAACACGGCTTCCTAAAAGGTAGGTCATGTCTTACAAATTTGTTGAGCTTTCTAAATGAGGTTACTAAGAGAATGGATGATGGTATTGCTGTAGAAGTCTTCTATCTAGACTTTAGTAAGGCTTTTGATTCAGTCAACCATAGGCTCTTGCTTCTCAAACTCTCAGCCATAGGAGTATCAGGGAACCTTCTGAACTGGATTCGAGCATTCTTAGCGACCGTTCCTTTACTGTCAGGGTAGATGATACTTACTCCGCAAGTGCGCATGTAACGAGTGGGGTTCCCCAGGGCTCAGTCTTGGGGCCGTTGCTGTTCCTCATCTTCATTGATGATCTTGCCAGCCAACTGCGCTCACCCTGTTATATGTTTGCTGACGACGTTAAAATTGTCGGTAGGTCGGATAACTCCAATCTGATAAGTGATGTGGAAGCTGTAACAGCATGGGCGGGTAAGTGGGACCTTCCCCTTAACCTAGATAAGAGTCACTTGCTCTCTACGCTAGCAGGCAACATGATTGTGTCTACGTCCTCAGCTCACACGGAGTTCCGTAGGGTGAAGTCTACTAAGGACCTAGGAATCGTAGTCTCCGCAAACTTTAAGTGGGCTGACCAATGTGCTGCTGCAGCTCAAAGGGCCAGGAGGGAACTCTTTCGACTACGTTCAGCCCTCACTTGCAAAAAAGCTGAGGTGCTGTTGCCCCTCTACAAGGCAATAGTAAGGCCACATTTAGAATACTGTATCCGGGCTTGGAAGCCGTATTACCAGAAGGATATAGTGCAGCTATAAAAGGTCAAAGCCCTAACTACGAGTCGAGGCGAAATGTATTTTTACATCACCGGAGCTAAGGGTCGTTGATCTCATGATCGAAGTGAAAATCAGTGATTGATGCGGCCAGTTCATCGGCCAATGTAGGTTCGCATTAACTAGATAAGTTTTGCCGAGATTGTTCGACATCTATCATAAGTTCGAGTACGAACTTCAATGACATCGCTTAAGGCTGTTAAAATACCCGTCGGCAAATTGCCGTAATGAATGGATGATGTTTTTGAAACAGCTGTCGCTTTCTATTGATCGATTAACAGTTTTCTACCCATTAACTAAGAAATCAAAGCCAAACCCAAAACAAATCTCGAGTAGGATCTTAATGTCCATTTTGTCTTTGCCGTGAACATGATTTTTCTTTATATGACAAAAACTAACTGAAAGTTTCAAGGTACAAATTGATCTAGAAAAGATTTGTGTTGTTAAGTTAGATAAAGCAAAATAACTACTGACACTTAAACAAACCACAGCTAGTAAAAGGAGTAATCGTTGTGATTAGTAGTTAACAATCTGAAATGTGTGAAATTGTTACCCGGATTTAACATGTCTGTTCTGGCATTGAATTAATGTTGCAATTTTTATTTCACGTCGACTAAGTGAACAAATTTATGCTAAGAATCATCGTGGAGCACTCGCAACTTACGGGGAAGTGATGTACCAACACAAATATTTATTTGACCGTGAATTTCACTGTAGTTGAATATTGTGAAGAACGAAAATTAATTTAAAATTCATCGTCTTTATTATCCAAATTTACAGCATATATATAGTATACTTCTCGATAAACTATTGAACGTATTTTTCGTAAGAAAATTCACATGTAGATATCTTATGCATTATTGATGTAACGTGTGAACAGTTTAGCAGAGAAAATTGTTCTTTGGTTCAACCCCTCCGTGTTTGTCGTTTGGATCTAAGACGCGAAACAAAGGAATATCTCGGCTAAATAATGACTGCAGTTACACGATGTTGGACAGCTACCTCCAGGAAAAGGTTAGGAGAATACAATAAAAATTGTGTTTTATTTTTTGTCATTGGCATTTCACTTCACAAGAAAAAAATTCATGAATTTTATTGGGGACCTAATGTCATCAAAAATATGAATTTTAACTGTTCAATAAAATATTCCATCACACACGCTTAACCATCATTCGTATTGAATTCTACAACGCTTTATTATATTTTTCATCGATTCAGTTTCATGAAATGATGAAACACTGTCATTTACTCTAGGTTTAACATTCGCTTCTAAACGATTAATGATCAAGAATACCGTGGTTCAACTTACATTTGGAAGAAGAAACATTTCATAAAAAAATCGAGTCGGCGAAATAATGAGGGTTAGGAGAGTTAATCAATCTACTTCTTGCACATTTTCCCAAAACATCACTTGTATAAACTTAAAATATTTTGATTTGGAATGACATTGGTAATATCTGTTTCCCAACTTCTATCACATATCGGGTGACTACTTATATTAATTAAAAAGGAATTTCTCCAGAAAACTGAACTTTATTGCGAAGCATGATGGGAAACTGAATAGAATATTGTGTCATAAACTCAGAGTTACACACGGGTTGGAAACGGATTATTCATGGACACGAATCAGCTAAATTATAAGAAAATCATCTGGATAAATTGAGATTATGTGCCAGTTGTTTAATAGTTGATAGTTTTTCAGATGAACCACAAACTTCAGAAATTATTCTGAATTTCGAATTAGAGTTATATTTTTGAATTCTGATATTTAACCTTGTAATTCGTGATGGATATAACTGACTGCTAACGTATTAGCAGACTTATACGTCAGACAGCGTAAATCCACATTCCTGATACTCATGCAAGTCCCCAAATTTATAATGTTGAACCCATTTCTTGCGACCTATCGATTACTGCGATTGTGGTATCACAGCACTATATAGAAATTAATTTTGAACAAAATCTCAGGAACCAGGTGAGAATACTGTAATGAGGAGGAAATGTTGCCACACACAATTCCCGGAACTCTATCTGACATTATGTTCATTTTCTTCTCGCCGAGGTCGCATTGAACGACTACATTTTTGGAAAACTAACATCTATATAGATATAAGGATTTACCGATTTAACATGATAAATAATTCTGATGTTGATAGTGTTCGCTTAAGCAACGATCGCTTTAAATTTCAGGTAAAGCGTGCATAGGTGAACTCCAACTGCAGAAGAACTCGTTTGCAAGTGAACATCTCTTAGGATTGCAAGACACGTTTCCAGAAAATAGTCCAGAATCACTATCACCGATTATCCACTGATTTTATTTCAAAAAATGCGGTATCGGCGAGGGTGAATCGACCAAGAGTAAAAGTTGATTAAAATGAGTACAGGGAAGAAATGCCTGTGCACTTTACACAAACGCTTGCATTGCGAACAAAAATTAGGTATAGCTGTAGTTTGCTGCACAGGAAGAACGGTCTACGTAATTGCCATAGTCTAGGCCTGGGCAACCTGACAGTATCTTAGCCCACACGCAGTCTCTGACTGTGCGGCACTTTGCTCGGATCAGGCTTGTGCTTTCATTCATACATCATACATACATCAAAACCTGGGACTAGTATTATATGCACCTTTACTTATTGTATCTCTTTAGGCTTATCTTACCCCCTTTTTGTTTAAACATAGTTATCCTTATTGTTTCAATTCAGGTTTCTATCGTAAACAAATGTCTCTCTAGAAACATTTCGAAACATCCTAAAAAATATTTTTCTGATTATCTATTTATAACGCTGCTGTAGTGTCAGGTTACATAAGGTCTATGCATGTCTCGTCATAAGTTGGGACTTGCATCACATTTGTCTATTTGTCACATTGCCTCCCGTGACATTTTCTATACACCATTATGTATATATCGGTCTTTTATTTCATATGAGGCTTATAAATGTTACATTTTCATCCAAACTTGCAAAACAATGAAATCTACCAAAAAAATAAAAAAAGTAAAAACCCTGGAAATCATTATGTTTTTAAGGTACATTCTGTAATAAATTGAATTATATTGAATTGAATAAGCAGCCCAAGAATGTAAGTGAGAACAAACCACGCTCACACGAACTACAGTATGTATTAATTAATGCAACTCTAACAACGAGAATTTGAATTACGGGATTGATTAGTATTGATTATTATTCAAACAATCATCACAGCCACCACCGGCTCGGCTTGCATCATGGTGGGTAGGATTTGCGGAACCACACCACAACCTTCCCCCCTCGAAATTGTTGCGTTGTTCCGATTCGCCAACCTCGCAGACCTTCTAAGAGCAGTTGACTCCTGAGGTTTCACACTTGGTTCTGGTTGATGCGTCGATTCCTGATTGATGTTTTCCTCTACTGACCTTTTGAATTGTACTTGACTTTTGTGACGTTGGTGCACACTTGCATCCTTTAGGTCAGTGATCTCAATCATTGAATTTCCGATCTGTCGCGTGACGATGCCATGAGCGGGTCTCAAGTCGTTTCCTCTGAAATAAGTCACATCACTCGAATCCATTCGGTGTAGGGAAGTTCGGAGTGTCCTGGATTTGAACAACTTGGCTGGGCTCTCTCTGGTCGTGCAATGGACGGCATTACGGTATTGCAGTAGAAAGTTATCAATGAATACGTCCAAGGCTTGGAAGCTCCCAGGATTGGCTGAGTGAATAGCACTCTTGATAGTTTTCACAAGATTCTCTGCAGCGCCATTGGAACATGGATGCCGCGGAGCAGTTCGTAAGTGTCGGCACCCGATGCTATCCAGCCATTCCTTCATTTCATTGGAACAGAATTGGGCACCATTGTCAGTGATAAGTACTTGTGGGATTCCTTCACGGCTGAAACACTTCCTTAGAGCTTGCATTGTGAACGCCGTCGTTGCTGTGGTTGTCAGAAAGACTTCTGGCCACTTGGAATACGAGTCGGTGATCACAAGTGCGAAGTACTTTCCCAAAAACGGTCCACAATAATCTGCATGGATTCGTTGCCAGGGAAGGTAACTGTCGGGCCATGGTGTCCAGTCCCTTGGGCGTGAATTGATTTTGTGCAAGCAAGCCTCGCAGTTCATAGCTGTACTTCTGATGTCGGCATCAATTTCTGGCCACCAAACCTCTTGCCGTGCCAACGATTTCATTTTTTCAATGCCCATATGGCCCTTATGTAGATCGTCCAAGACAGGCTTCCTCAACGGTGGCGGGATGAGCAATCGGTCTCCCCGACAAATCACACCGTCCGGTTGTATCAGTAGCTCATCACGGATCTGGTAAAGGCGTAGGTATTTCTTCCGCACATCTGGACGCCAACCGTTCCGTATGGCTGACATGACTGTTGAATAGTACTTCTTCGTGAACGTTCGTAGTTGCTCACGGGAAACGGCACATGATTGGGAGATGAGACAGCATGCTTCCGCTGGAGAAAGTTTTGCGTGCCTGGACAGGAAGTCGGCCTGCGGAATATCTTTTCCTGCTCTATGGACAATCTCATAATCGTATCCTGCAAGGTAGATACTCCATCTTTGTAACATCGAGGCCGTAGCTTTGGCAAGCGATTTCTTTGGATTGAATAAGAATTGCAGAGCTTGGTGGTCCGTGACAATCTGGAATCGTATTCCGAATAGATATTTGTGAAGTCGCTTGACGCCCAGAATATCGCCAGCGCCTCCTTTTGCGTTTGTGAGTATCCTCGTTCTGCTTGGTTCAACAATCGGGATATACAGATGATCGGGAACCCTTCCTGCTCCAACACAGCACCAATTCCGACGTCCGATGCATCTGTGATCAAAGTGGTGGGTTTTATAGGCGAAAACGCCACCAGTACTGGTCGGTCCACAATAGCTTGAATCAAGGTGCGCAACACTGACTCCAGTTCATCATTCCATTCCCACTTTTCTGCATGCTGAGCAAGAAATAGCGGTTGTGCCCGGGCTGCGAAATTCGGAATAAATCGTGAGTAGTATTGAAGGCAACCCATGATTGATCGTAGTTTGCATTGGTCACTTGGTGATTGCACATAGCAAGTGCATCGTATCGAGTAGGATCGGGTCGGTATCCTTTGGAATCTATCACGTAGCCAAGAAATTGTAGTTCATTGACTCGGAACACGCATTTTGACGGCTTGATTGCTACGTTTTTAGCTGCAAGTCGTTCCATCAGTGCCAATAGTCTTTTGTCGTGTTCCTCATGCGTTCTTCCGTAGATAATAAGATCGTCCTGGTAAGCTCGGACTCCTGGTAGGCCTTGGATCACCTTATCAATTGCCGATTGGAATATGCCTGAGGACACATGCAATCCGAATGGGAGGAAATTGAATTGAAATAAACCCCATGGAGTATTGATTGTCGTCAGTGGTTTTGACTTCTCTTCGAGTGGTATTTGCAAATATGCATTCGCAAGGTCAATCTTTGAGAATATCTTACTACCGTGAATTGCCCTCATAAAGTCTTCCGGCTCTTCTGTTGTCGCGGCACAACGCTTCAGTCTCGGGTTAAGTGTTAGTCTGTAGTCGCCGCATATTCTCGGTGTCTTTCCATCGCTTTTCACTGCTACAACAATAGGTGTTGCCCATGCTGACGAACCAACTGGAGAAATAATACCAGTGCTTTCCAACTTCTTCAGGGTATTGAAGACGCCGTCTCTCACACCATAAGGCAAAATTCTACGTTTCAGGAATATCGGATCACCTTCAACTTCCAGTGTTGCTGGCTCTACCTTCATGCCACCAGTGTTCGTTGAACATTGGACGACCAATTTTCGTAGGGAGGACTGAATTTGTTCTCCTGAATTCTCAACGGGCACAACATTCAGCGATACAGGATGCTTGAGGGCTCGCAGGGCTTTCAGACCGAGGATTGCTGGACTGCTTTTAGATACCAAGAATCGGACTGGAATTGAAATCTCCTTGTCTTGTTTCACAAATAAAGTGGTTTCACCTGTCAGTGGCAAATTGTGTCCGGTAACGCCACGAAGTTTAACGTTGGTCGGTTGCACATGCGCCTCTGGGGCCACCCGGTTCAAGATTTCGGCGGGAATGACTGATTCACTGCTACCGGTATCGACGATGAATTCAGCAGTTTCACTTGAATCGAACTGCAAGGATTTGTAGATGAATTGTTGTGCTGGACTCTTCAGTTGCAGAACATAAGGTGAACCGTCATCCTCCTGATTGACCACTGGATTCTGTTGGGTCAGGTTGCATTGTTTACTCCGACAAACCTTCTTTATATGTCCGCTCTTACCGCATCCATGGCACACTGCATTGCGGAATCGACAAGTTGACCGCAAGTGAAGATCACCACACGACATGCACTTATTTATCGGCTTTACGGTCTTGTCTCGGGCTTGGTTTTCACTTGTCTTGTTGGCCTGGTGCCGGTGTCTTGGCTGATTGGATCTGAGTGAACTTTTCTGAAAGAACACGGCACCTTGTTCGGTTGTCGCAGCAGTCACATCATCTCGCTGCTCGCAGATTTCACGGGCTTCGGCGTAGGTCAGGTCAGGTTTCATCAGCATTTTTCTTTGTAGGTCAACATTGTTAATACCAGCAATGAGACGATCCCTCAAATTATCTTCTAATAGATCACCGAATTCACATTTAGCAGCCTGTTTCTGTAGCATAAGAATGAACTCACGGCAGCTTGTATTAGGATTTCGGACCAGTGTGTTGAATTTTGCCCGTTCGGTAGCTTTGAAATTCACCGGCATGGCATGCTTTAGTAGGAGTGTCTTCAAATCTTGAAACGGCAGTGATGCAGGAGCTTTTGGATAGGATAGGTTCTTAAGTAACGAATATAATTCACGTCCCCCGTAGGTCAAGAAAAATAATGACTTATTCTCCGGCTTGACGTCCTTCCGAATGCTGCTCCACAGCTCGAATCGTTCCACCCACTCTACAATTTCTCCAGGATTAGAATGAAGATTTTATGGTTCAAAAGTCGGTTGATCCATCCTACTCGCGACGACAAATTGTAATGAATTGAATTATATTGAATTGAATAAGCAGCCCAAGAATATAAGTGATAACATAACACGCTCACACGAACTACAGTATGTATTAATTAATGCAGCTCTAAAAACGAGAATTTGAATTACGGAATTATTGATTAGTATTGATTATCATTCAAACAATCATCACAGCCAACCAGCTCGGCTTGCATCATGGTGGGTAGGATTTGCGGAACCACACCACACGCTCCCTCTCTGTTCGTGTGCATGACTGCTATTCTGCCCGCTTCCCAATCAAGTGCGGTCTGCCACAAGGCTCCGTTCTTAGTCCCCGACACTTCATCATTTTCATCAATGATATTGGCCAGAACATTGAATTGCCGTTCCTCCTATTTGCGAACGATGTCAAAATCTGGCGCTTACTCAAATCGCCAAGGGATTCACACATCCTACAATATGACTTAGATCGTTTACACAGCTGGTCTTCAAGGGATCATTTAACACCTCCAAGTGTAGGATTCTCCTCATCCGACACTCAGATCTGGTCGCTTACAGTTTGGGATCAACAGTACTTCAGAGTGTTCGAAAAGAAAAGGATCTCGGTATCATCATCCAGCACGATCTCCGTTGCACCACGCAATGCGAACAAGCCGCATCAGTAGCCAATCGCAACAATGACTTACTTTGCCGCGCTTTAGGCAGGTTTGACCGGTTTCCCTTCCCGACACTGCTGAATGTCTACATCCGTCCACACCTGGAGTACACAGTACAGGCTTGGCAGCATTGACTATACAAGGACGTGTTCCTTCTGAAAAAGCCCAGCGATGTGCGACAAAGCTTGTCCGTGGTATGCACAACATGTCTTACGAGGATAGGTTACGCAGTTTAGATATATTTTCCCTTACCTACCGTCTTCACCGCGGTTACAAGTTACTTACCCACCGGATCTTGACTGACCCCTCCCATCCATGCAACGCCCTATTCGTTCCCTCTTCAAGCACTTACCTCCGAGGACATAAGCTGAAACTGTTACATCAACAGAGCAGGCTTAAATGTTGACACAGCTTTTTCTTTGTTAGAGATTGCAGTCAGTGGAACACTCTTCCTGGCACGCTTTTTGAGGCCGCTTCTCTTGGTTCATTCAAAGGTCTTATTGATTCTCACCTTCATGAAATCTCCTACTCCCAAGACACAAGTACCCCGTAAACACTATTTTCATTTTTTTTACAAGCCCTACCGTATTTTTCCCGAACTCACTAGCTCGTGGCAACAGTAAGTTCTCTTTCTGTGCCATTTGCATTTTCGTTACAACCCCGCTAAATCTTTGCCAGTTTTATTGCTCTTCCAGATCCCAGTATCGGAAGTCCGCATACACGCAGTTTCAACTGACCATGTTCCAGGGGATGTGGGTAGCTGTGTCCCGGGTTGACGCCCTACCTGTCCAAATGCCACAAAAATCCATTGATGCTGCAGGCTAAACGCGAATGAGGCCTGCTATAAGACCTTGGAAACTCAAACATTTCTCTCTTTGCTTTTGCGACTCACCGCTCAATCTATCCTGCGGTTTGTACAAGCTATTAGCTTTTGATACCATAATAAACTATTGAACTATTAAACAATTGAATGCCACACAGCGTGTTGGAGTTTTGGAAGTACTCAATATTTCAATAATATATAACTGTATGAAAAGCGAAGAGCCTCGACAAACCGCAGGGTAGAGTGAAAGAAAGAAATGTTCGAGGTTCCAAGGCCTTAGATCGGCCACATTCGCGTTTACCCTGCATCATTAATCTATAGTTGTGGTGTTTTGCAAGGTAGGGCGTCAAACCGGACTCAGCTACACACCACATCCTCCAGAAATGGGTCAATTGAATCTGCTTGCGTACGGACTTATGGATCTGGAATGGCAACAAAACTGGCAAAGGGTTAGTGGGGAACTTACCGTAACCATGAGTTAGTGATATTTGAAACAATGCGGTGGGGTTATTACAATTCTTTTTGAAATAATATTTACGGGTTCTTGAGAAATAGAGGCAACCTTGAAAAACAGAAAAAAACGGCTTCGAAAAGCGTGCCTGGGAAAGTGTTCGACTGACTGCAAACTCTCACAGAGTAGAAACGTTTTCGACAATTTAGACTACCATGTTGATGTAGCAGTTTGAGCTAATTTCGTCGGAGTTTATTGCTCGGAGTAGGAATTATAAAAGTGTTGCATGAATGGAAAAGGTCAGTCAAAATCCGGTGGATAAGTTACATGTCATCGAGGTGAATGCGTTAGGTAACGGAGAATATTTATAAACTACGTAACCTTTCCTCATAAAACATGATTTCCACACCACGAACAAATTTTTTTCGCCCATCGCTGGGCTTTTTTGAGTAGGGTCACATCTGTGCATAGCCAAAGCTGCCAAAATATGTACCGCTCATTCCAAGTGTGGACGGATGTAGACATTCAGCAGTGTCTGGAAGGGAAACCCGTCGAACATGCCGGAAGCGCCGCAAAATAAGGCAATGCTGCGGTTGGCTAGAGCAGTGGCTCGTTCGCATTGTGTGGTGCAAATTAGATCGTGCAGAATGATGATACCCAAATCTTTTATTTTTGAACACACTGGAGTATTGTTGTTCCCAAACGGTATGCGACAGGATGTGAGTGTCGGATGGGAAATGGGTGGTTTATTGAAGTTTATTCCTTAAAAACCAGATGTATAAACGATATAAGTCAGGTGAATCATTATTCGATTTTTGTGAGCTCCGGATTTCGACATCCTCCGCAAATGTGGGAAACGGCGATTCAATGTTCTGGCCACTGTCTCTGATGAAGATGTTGAGGAATCGAGGACCAAGAACGGAACCATGTGGCAGACCGCACTTGATTGTTAAGCGGACATAAGAGCAATCACTCATACGAACACTGAGGAAACGGTAGCAAAGAAAGTGCTTCATTTGGGAACGTAAGAATGACCCAACGCTGCAGGAAGCGAGTTTAAGTAAACGAATGGCCTTGTCAAACGCCTTGTATAATTCCAGAAGTATTGCATCCACACATGTGCCTTCCTCGACGGATAACTTCCAGTCATCCAGTGCAAGAAGCAAGTTGAAAGTGAATACATTCTTGGTGCAAACGCCATGTTGTTGTGTGAATAAAAATCGATTAATTTTAAGATGGCAGACATTGTGTTTAGGGACTATGCACTTCATGACTTTAGACGTGACGAATACAAACAACATCTGGGGATAATTTTCCGGTTCCGACGTATGCCTCATTTAAAGATATGAGGGATAACAGCTGTTCTAAGCTTGAGAGACTAGAGCTGAGTCCAAACAAGTTTGAGATTACGTGGCAACTAGATGAGATATGTGGAATGCGGTTACTTTCAGGATTTTATGTGAATGCCATCGAGTCCTGGTGAGGAGACTTGCAGCAAACACGAAATATTCGTGTGGACCGCATCAGGACCATACCTTATTTCCGGCATTTTTTGTATGTCAAGTGAGGGAGAAGAAAAATGGAGGAGTTCGTGGGATAAATATGGTTGAAAATTGGGTAATAGTCTTAAGACAACAGGCTGGCAGCTTTCGAGGCGGTCGATGTAAAGGCATTTACGCCTACAAGGAAAAAATTCCAAGTTTAACTACGATTGTCTGATTCACAATTAAAACAAACTTTTGTGGTTGTCCGAAAACATGTTAGAAATGTTGTTCAACTTGTGTACGCCGAGCTTGCGTAGCTGTTGTTGGACGTTCCGTCATCAGGCTAGTTGACATAATCAGCAAACCTTCTTTCGAAGCGTCATGTTATTGTAATTCGTTGGTTATTATACAGTTTTCCTGTCCGTTCACGGTAACTCCCGCGGATTAGTCGAGTTCATGTTAAGCCTGGATGTTCAAGTGAAGCGGACAAGCGAAGGAACGTTAGAGACCTGCGTCTACCAGAAAACAACACACACGGTTCAAATACTGAACTTTCACAGCAAGCACCCCAACACTCACAAACGCAGTTGCGTCAGAACCCTATTCGAAAAAGCGGCAACCCAATGCAGTACAGATGAACTGAGAAGAAAAGACGAAGAATATCTGTTCACAGTGTTCCAGAAAAATGGATATCCAAGAAGCTTCATAGTACGCAACAGGTTCAAACGCCAACAACAAAGAAACCCAGAAAAAACAGAAGCAGACGCACTCTGTCCTATATCCAACATATCTCCGAAATCGCAGCTCGGGCACTTCGGCCGTTGAAATCGAAATCGCGCATGAACCAGCATCAACACTTCGCAACCACTTCAACAACACGAAAGACAAAGTGTCAAAAGAAGAACAGTCGAATATCGTCTACAAGTTTTCACACAGAGACTGCGAAAGAACTACGTCGGGCAAACAGGTCGCAAACTCAGCACAAGACTACATGAACTCCAGTTGGCCGTACACAGACATGACCGGAATTCACTGATTTCAATACATAATGATCAATTTTGGCATCCGTTCGACTGGGACCGCACAAAAATCTTAGCCAGAGGAAACGACCAACGGGCGCGAGAATTCCTGGAAGCATGGCACTCAACAACAAATTCAATTAACCAGCATCTCTAGCTGACTGCAACATATGGACCAATGAGAAACCGCTCACGAAGAAGGCATAACATGAACTCGACCAATCCACAGGAGTGACCGTGAACGGACAGGCAAACGGTATAATAACCAACGAATTCCAACTACAAGACGCTTCAAAAAAAGTTTTGCTGATGATGTCATCTAGCCTGATGACTAAACGTCCGAGAACAACTACGCAAGCTCGGCAAATACTAGTTGAACACCATTCACATTTCGAGCTACGAATATGTTAGAAAGGTGTATTTAATATTGACATTTGTTTTTGGCGGCTAAGGTATGTGACTTATTCTCGCAATGACTTATAAATTTCCCAGTCAGTTCGATTTCCACTTGTCCGGTAACACCGCCATGCCAACTTTCGCTGTGCTATGGCTTTCTACGTTCGGTTACGAAGGAATAATCCGGGATCCTTTCCATGAAGGGGTTTTTCGTGACAAGCAAGACGTACCAGTGCGTGCTACTGAGTTGAAAACGTAACCCATGCAATATTGATGTTGTCCAACATTAAGAAATCCTATGGATGAGCGTCGACGAGTTGGTGGAAGAAGCCTATAATGGTAATCCAGTGGCTTTTAGTGTGAGGTTCGTTGAAGTATACCAAAAATGACAAATGGGAATGTCAAAACAACATGATCGCTATGGTCCAGGAGAGAGTTAGAGGAAAGGTTTTCAATCAATAATTCTTCGATAGTGATGATGAGATCCAGAAGGGATGTTGCATTTGGAATCCGAAACCGAGTAGCTTCGTGAACATGATTGCTTATTGGTTGGTTTAACAGTATTTCAGACAGCGCGGTAGCAAATATGTGAGAGGCATGTTCCCCATGAAACAGGAGCAGTTAAAGTATGCCATTATCAGTATATAAGAAAATCTTTTGCCTGTCTGAAATAAAATGGGAACAACTGTTGCTGATCAGCCCAGTGTGTGCACAAGATAATATTTTGGTTTAAATATGTGCCGTCGCGCAGGATAATTCATGTATTTCTGCTAGTGTACAAGGTAAAGTTTGGCCACATTCAATATATTGTTTCTAATCTTGGTGTCTCTACTACATGAATGAAATATTTCCATTTCAATGCTTACAGAATCAACAACTAAATGACCAAAAGTCAGCGTGGGATACCGTTATTCGCACGCCTGGAGCTTCTAGCTATTTAATTCTTAGGGTGTTCGCGTAGAGTGTATCGATTGCGACCTTTATTATAATAAAATGTTCAAGTATTTGAAATTTATGTTGAACTAATTAAAGGCAGTGCTGATGCATAATTACCGCCACTGAAAAAATCGCTTTGTCTTTTCTGGAAAACCGAGGATTTACTGTCATGCCATGCGCTAGTCTTATCATGTGTACAAAATCAACCTAGGTACAGAACATGTCAAAAAATATGTAACTGAATTCATTTCCATCATTTACTTCGAACGTCGTCTTAGTGCGTGTTTGACTAAATGCGTATAGATGCCTATTTTTCCATAGCTGTATTATGTTGGTAAGAAAACTCATGATATTTTTACCGTTCGGTGCTGTTCAAACACTCCTGCATTAACAAGATAAATTCAACCAGACACTTGAGACATCGAATACAAAAATGTGAATAATCAACACGAGATAAAATTTCTCAAAATAATTTTCGGTTAGAGACCAACAAATCCACATTCGTATATATATTTTATTATTGTAAATATGATTTGTACGTCGGTTAAAATATAATTACAGACATTGACGCAATCTGTGAGGAGTTTCTTTGACGTTTCACAACCAACTCTAAAATCGTTTATTACATAAGCATAACTACCAAGATTCTCTTATCCAATACACTAAATAGTGCAAGTATGAAATTTATTTTGTCTGCTGTAATAAGACGTAGTGGTTGTACCTTGAAACATTTATATATTTTGGATTAAATAATTTAAACTAATTATGTTAAACTTATTCAATGCATCAGTAATCTTCGGTACATCACCGAGTCATCAAGAATTCTGTTGAATTTGTACAGATTTTGTAGTTGAAACATTAAAGTAGATTGTTCATCGTGAAACAAACTTGCAGGAAAAAATGTTGTTCAAAGTAGAGCCGCGGTTGTAGTGAGGTCTAAGTCGAAATGTCAGCTCTGAGTAAAAAATATTGTAATACAAAATGAAATCAGCCTCTGAGACGACGATTAAGTTAATGTTTTAGGATAACCGGAGCTGTAGTGTCGTGACATCCATAGAGTGTTGTATATTCCATGAATATTCAATGCTTAAGGGAGTGGTACCGAATGATTGGAAGTTAGGCGTGACTACACCTATCTTCAAAGGAGGCTGCCGATCTGACGCTGCAAATTATCGACTCTATTACCCATTATTCATAAAGTCATTAAACGTATAGTTTTAGAAAGAACGGTTGCACACTTGGAATTGCGTAATTTGTTTTCGCCAGCGCAGCATAGAGTACGAACTCATCGCTCTTGTCTAGCAAATCTTCTCATAGCATTAGACGAATGGACAAAGGAGTTGGATAGAAGTTCTTGCATTCACGTCTGTTAATTAAACATTTTCAAATATTTTGAAAGAGTCAATAAACATTTGCTTCTTCAAAAACGGATACGATTAGGAATATGTGAACCACTCCTCTCAAGGTTATGTGACTACCTATGCGATAGCCACACCTGAGTTAAATTAAACCGAGTGCTATCCCAAATGTTCAAACCACTAGCAGAGTCCCACAAGGATCCGTGCTCGGCTTGCTCTACTTTCTGAAAACATAAATGTTTTACCCCCTCATATCATCCAAAATGGTCCTGCTCGCGGATGACAAGAAAATTTGTACGCAAATCAGTTCTACCGATGATTGAGAGAAATTGCAAATGGATTTGGAAAACGTATCAAATTGGGTGGCCATGAATGATATGACATTCAACATACGGAGAATTAAGATGCTCCATCTTGGCAAGAATGTTTTTTGGACATATCGATTGGGAACTAAAAACTTGGCATGGAGCTCGTTGGGAAAAGATCTTGAAGTATGGATTAGTGGAAACCCGAAGATTATATGGAATTTCGGAGCCATTTTTTCATCGTGCATGCTATTTTTCTTTGTAACTCTTTACTCAAAAATGTGAAGTACTCTCCTTGCCTGGCGGTGTTTAAAGCGAAATTGGAATTACACATACAAGAGAATGTCTTTCGTGATCCTTACATTTAAAATGCTCTATTCCATTTCTACTATTTTATTTTCCACATTTTAATTCATACCGTAATCCCGTGGTGTTGTAAAGTATTAACTTTGAGTCTGAATCCTTTTTTCCGTGGTCCACGGAATGTTGTGCGCAACAAGGAAATATTGAAATCCTCATATATTTGCCAAGGTTAACTAGGTGAAACTTTTGAAATTAAGGAATAGGCGATATTTTATAGTACATATCTTTCTGGAGTAGATCGTAATCTCACGGCTTATTGATTTTTACCACACTTCTATATCGTCCGCGAACATATCATAGGATCTCTGTGATAGAAATAATTTAACATTTGGAATTTTAGTTGAAGTTCATGTGTTTAGCCCGTTTAAATATGTGGAGAGGACTTGATTGAACAGATTGGTAAAGCAAGCGTGCTCCAACTGGGACAAATGACCAAACATTGTTCACCGTGGCAGCCTCACACAAATATATCACATATTTCAATCTTCAGACAATACAATCATTCTAAATCCAAAATTCTACATTCCGATATTCTGCTTTACTTCAATCGCACGTAAAAAACGTGCTACCCAATTTCAAGAACCTAAATAGGGGTGCTTCACAGATTTTTATTTTTCTATATGAGTGGAAGTTATAACTCTACAAGTTATATACCATAACTTTTCTAAATTATTGTAATATCATACCTAGAAATATACGATTAAGCAATAGCTATGCATTAGACACTATCCAAAGATCGTTTCGAAGACATAGCTTTATGTATTATGATAAGTGAACATGTGGATAAATTTAAAATTTTTTAGGACTAAACCATTGTGTCGCTTCTTTTTCTGGAATAATGAAAACAAGATAAAAACAATATTCAAATGCATTCCAAATCCACGATATTTGAAATATACCTTCACCATAAAAACAAATTGATGTTGTTTGCCTCCTTTGGTCAATTTTGACAATGGAAGTACATCATAAGCGCATAAAATTTCCATGCTCCATGGTTTTTTGAATGAGTACACAGTCCGATTCACGGGAAATAGTTTCTTTCGCAGCGCTCACAGCAATATAAAATACTCACACGCGTGATGTCAGTTGCACGTTGGCAGAGTGATCCACTTTAAGTAGCCAGGGAAGTATTCACTCTTCCCCTGGTTGCAGACCTACACAATGCTACCCCAATTTCTTCACAACTGGTAGGATCAATTTTATTAGCGTTTATGTCTGTTTTATAAACTTCTTTGTTCTGCGAGTGCGGTCTTTCCAATAATCGACTTCCAGATTTCAGCTCACCATAGAATAAAACGTTTGAGATACGATATTCTTCATTTCGTACACATGACCCAGAGAGTTATAAAAGGGTGAATTTGTTCTGTAGACCAGCTTTAGAAAGCAATTTAGCATTCGTTGTTTTGTCCATTCATGATATGTTCAAAATACGGCGGATGCTACTCAAATGGATAGCATTTCGCTCCATTCGTTTTTTTGCGTTAATAATCCATGTTTCACTGCCGTATTGTAAAGCATTTAGTCGCACGCGCGGTATAACATCATCGTTGTCTTAAAGACGAATTGCAGTTATCTTAGACATTAGAGTTGAACCGGGACAAAATGGCGGCTACCTTGCCACTTCAAATATCAATGTTCGTGTCAAGCGCGATGTTATCCGCCATGAATAACCAAGCTATGTGAACGTTTGTGCTGGTTCAAGCTGCTAGTTATCAACAGTGATGATGCTGATTGTCAGCCCATAATCTTCGCATGGTGACGAAAATAAGTCGGTTAGCGACTAGTGGTGTTCGTTGGAGTAAGCAATAATGGCCCTTTCACGGTTGAGGTAGAAAAGTTTGTCATCACAGGTCATTTGTTGGAAAGGGATAAATACCTTCTGTTCTCACCTTATCAACGTGCATTAGCAGTGAAAAAAATAAAATATCAAAAAGTGTGGGTTGAAGAACACATCCTAATTTCAAGCCTAAGCTTAATTTGAGGACTTATGAACTACAACTACTGAAACGGTCCTAAAAAAATTCTAGCCAAAATATTCAAACATAAAATTCACACGATTTCTGTAGTTTTAAAATATTCACCGAAGAATATGAGCAGCCTCCGAAGCTTCATAAAATCTTTACGAGCAATCTCCACCTGCACACACACTCAACTTTCGTGCATCTAACTGACTTGTCTACCTTCGACTTTGTATTCGTGCGTGTACTTCATGTACTTTAACCACCATACACTGCTCCGCAGAAAGTGCTCAGTAGACACCAAGTGCTTCGTCATTGACGTAAGGGATCACGGGAACGGTTAGAATCGACCGTTCAAAAGTTGTGTAAGTAGAACTCACTTCGGAAGCAAAAAATTTCCCGAAATTTTACTCACACAAAACACATAGAGTGACGAACACGATACTTCAGGCCCTATAACAAAAATCTATATTTAATCCTAATTCTCATTCATGTTTCAAACAATCAAGCTCCAAAAGAGAACCACGTTCTGGTCATAATGTCCACTTTGCTTTAAGGTTTGATGACTTTACAACCCAATGCTTAGCTTGAGTCTTTTTCTTGTCCCGGACGCTCCTGGGGAGTACTTTAGCGTTTTCTGTACAAATTATGTTTGTTGCAATCACGGTAGACGTTTCACTTGTTTCGCGGTTTCTTGTGAAAATTTTTTATGCTGCTCCGATTTACACTTTTTCCCTTCCAATGATTTCCGTGTTGCCTCCTGCCCATTGTGGGGTAGTTTTTTGACTACTCTTAACGAATCGATCCGTATTTCGGCCATGCCTTTTCTCAGATTTACTGCGGCTAAATCTGTGATAATACCTTGACGCCTGGACCATATATACTAATCGCCGATTTGGAGAGAATCGCTTCCCTATCGGATTGAACAATTATCGTTTGTGGTTAATTTGTCTTATATATATAATTCTTCAATCCAATAGGAGGGCGATTTTCCCCAAATTGGCGATTGGTAGATTCGTTCCCGGCATCAAGGCATTATCACACACACACATATATGCCGTTATCAGCATGTAATCCAGAAATTAATAGTTCCGTTTTTGTTTTAACTCGGGTAAGAGGCTTATTCTCAGATTAAACAATGCATTAAAGTAGCTAATGATAAAGAGTGGCGCTGGTAAACTAAATTTACAGAGTCGAGTCACAACGTATCAAATAAACGAAGGCAAAGTGCTGCTCTACAATGTATAATGTTGCTCACATCTCCTGACTCGCACACCACAGGCGTCATTAAGTGGAAATAGTGAGAAAGTTTCAGTGAGCCTTGAAACAGTGGTAAATAAATTTGGACTTTGAAGCCATGGTTAAATAGGGTTCTTACAAAGAGCCACGTTGTTCGAATGAATAATCACAAAGTGATCCGTAATCTAGCGCTCAGAACACTCACTCTAATATCATTATCAGATATTTACGTGCACCAGGAAAGAAAATGGCTTATGCCAAAATTGCATCAAATACCCGACAGACGCAAGTAACCCTCTGCCATCAAAGGTAATCAGTATCAACGTGTGCAGAGCAGAGAGTCCCAACAAATAACATTGCAAAATTAATGATATATGACTTTATTTTGATTTGAATGAAAAATTGTATAGAAACAATCGGCTAAACGCAAAAAGTGAATACGAATGAGACACAAATGTGCTGAATGACATAACACAAATAAACAACAGAGAAGCCGCAAAATAAAACTTGGAAAGTCCGTACGGGGTGTGTCGGTAGCGTCAACGTCATATACACCAAGTGAACGAATCACTGGACGTGCCACGAGTTGAGAAATTCCTGCAGATTGATTGCGATTCAGTTTGTCGCAGAGACTAAGCTTTCGTCCCCGTTTTCCCGTCAGATTGTTTATCGGAATGGGGTGGAGCAGAATGTTCGGATATTTGTGGGGCTGGCGGAGCTAGTTTGCTTTTTCCGGAATCTAAATCTTCGAGAAGTTCTTCGTTGTCAATCATCTCGAGTACACGTTTGATTTCCTTCGAATTCAGTTTTACATTCTCAGAACCGAGCAACTCGATGACCTTTAAAATGCGAATGAAAAGATAAAGCAAAATGAATGATGTAAGTATATCTACGCATGAAATCATAAACCTGAAACAGGCATAGACTGCACGTCGGTCAAGACAATGCCAGGTTGCACAGGAGGGGCTTGACAGAAATATTTGGCGCATTAACCCCGTAGGTGTCGATGTTGTATGCGGAAAGACTACTATAAAAATACAAGTGCGACTAAGGACTATGCAAAATCTATGCCAAAAGGAAAAGGAGAATTTCACAACCAGAAAGAGAAGAGTAAATCACGCGTGCAGACTATGGTAACAAGTAGGATCCAGGTAAGGCGTTCATATTCACACAAGAGAAATGATTTCCCGGCAAAATAGCCGTTAACGCTCGAAAATGTTTGGGTTCGAACTTCGGATCATGTGACGCTTGAAAATGAGACCGCCACTTTTCTACAACGAAATGATCAAACAGTTTTGATAGCAGACGAGAGTTCAACAATAACAAAGCACATACACACATGCATACCATTTTAGACACGCACATGTAGACAATAGATAGTAAAAGCACGTGGCGTGATGTATGCATGAGATCACAAGCTTGGAGAGCTGCAATGCGTCGCATCGTTACAAGCTTCTACGTGAGCCGAGAAAATGGCACGTTGCCCTGGCTGGAGAAATAACCAGGGAAACTAGAAAGTGTGTCCGCACGCCGCTCATTAACGGCGGCGATTCACTTTATAACAGATGGGTACACAAGTACTGCACACTTGTACATCCATGCACCAGAAGCACATTGGGGATGAAGAAAAGAAACACACCGACAGCACGTGCTGCAGCTCAATTTTGCCATCATGGTCTTCGTCCAGCACATCGAGGATTTTCTGCCAGCGGGCATCATCCGGTACCTTTTGTATTCGCCGTAGAGACAGCAGCAAATCATTGATATCGATCACGCGTTGATGATCCGCTTCGATGGCATTCAAGATTTGCGTTTTCTCTGTTGGCTCGGATGAATGCTTCACACGGACCTCACGCAGCTGCAATGCAATGGAAAATGCCTCAATGTATCAAAATAGGATGTAATGAAAACTTCAACACGCACACCGGGAAGGATGTTTAGAAGGACAAGTGGCACATCTTATTACTCGACCGGAAAAACGCAAACAGATAAAGATGCTGATCAAACTATTGTAAGGAATAGTCGCGTAATGTAACAGACAAAGTGAGGTTCTGAAAACATATTAGCGTCATGGCATCCAGAGATAAATTGAGATCAATCAGGGCCCGTTTCATCTCAATGTGTGACCTAAGCACCACAAGACGGTAAAATCAACCAGGTTGAAAACTGGAATTCATACTTTGCGGGTGATGAATAATAAAAGGACCAAAAGTGCATTAAAAGAATGTGTAAGACAAATCAGGTCAAACGAAATACCCAGAAGCAAAGCCACACATGAAACAACAACAGGGGTAGGTGGGTGGCTAAAACCAGACCAGCACGATATGATGAACCACGTACTTCAATTTCTTTCAGCAAATGCTGGCGTTCGTCATTGAGTTTTTCAATCATGTGATCCATCTCCCCGATCATGCGTTCCACGTTGGCGGATAGCCGAGCAGCGGCTTTGGTGGTTCGCTTATCCACGGTGCGCTCGGACGAGACCAGTGCCGCTTCGTGTATCTTCGCAGTCTCGGCCAGCTCCTCCTACAAATGATCATCGCGATAACAACAGCGAGATTTTAAGGGGTTAATAAGATGGTGTGGATGCCACGATGAGAATTCCTTTTGTAGTAGCAAAGGTGAAAAACATCTGCGGCCACAAACAATGTAAATGAAACTCGCGCAGATCGTGCTGACTTTGAAAGATTAAATAGAGCTAACATTACAGAATGCGAGGGTGTACATCTGCCATCAAACGAGTTACACATTTTCCGATATTAATTCAAAGATTACCAACAGCGAAAAGACGAAGACAGCTCAGTTCGAACTTAATCATTTCCAAGAATACAAGAGCCCGTATCAGTGCTAATAGTAACATCTAGTGTACCACAATTCTCTTCGCAAACATGTGTGGGATCTATTGTGGGGCTGAGCTGCATGCTTGTAAGAAAAACCTTCAGAATATCATTAGAAGATTATGTACGATGATGAGCACGGATATGCACTCGTACAGTACTTTGTGCTGTGCGGCTAACACGGTGCTAAATTGATTGGCCAGAGGTAGTGAGCTGCATGCTGAAACACGCTGGAGTCTCACTACCATTTCCTTTCTTTTTTCCCTCATATCTGTCTAGGCATGGGCAGTATCTTAGCCCTCGTGCAGCCTCTGGCTGTGTGGCGCTTTGCCTGGATCAGGCTTGAGCATTGATGATGATGATATGATCTTGTGAGAAAGTGTGAAGTACGAGACAACCCCGCCTTTGCAATGAATATCTATGGCATATATCGACCAACGGGGACCAAAAGGAACGCTTAGCTCCACAAGAAAGGACGGGAAAACGCGTGAAAGTAATCCCACTCAACGGTCAAGCGAAAGTGCATACCAAACAAATCATCCTAAAGTAAACATGGTATTGCCTTTGATGACTCAATTTTTTCGACGAATAGTGTTGATACACATACCTTTAAGCCCTCGATTGCTTCTTCTTGATACGCGCTAGAAGTGGCAATCGCGGAGCCAATTTGAGCCAGATCTTCAGTGGAGATCTGTGTATCCTCGTCACTCTTTTCAATCGCTTGCTCACCAGGCAGAACAGCCGAACAGGACGGGCAGGCAGCTGATAGTTCAGTGGAAGTGGTACTTGCCTGTAAGGAAAAAAAGCAGTGAGGTTCTGAAATCACATGACATCCAGAGATAAACCGACATCAATCAGGGTCGGTTTCATCTCATTCAACAAGCAATGCGTGATGCGGACTGCGCGGTACTTTGCTCGAATCCAAGTTTGTGATTTTAAGTTAAATCCATACATGCTATAAGGCACGGAATGCATCACAAACAACATCCTGTGGAGAGAGAACCAGAAAAACCCATACAAATCGCATGGATGTTGATCTTGCAAAAGCAACACCGTGCTACATTGAATGAAAACAGTCAAAAGCGGCATTCGGGAACACGCAAGCCTGTTGTTTTCAAAGCATCTAAGCCAATGTGCAACGAATGACTACGCGGTATTTTTACCTGACCCACAGCAGCTCGCATACATACAAACATACATACGCGAATCTCTACAAAGTAAACATCTAACAGAAACAGATATTGGTTAGAAGACATGGAAGGCATTTTGATGGCTTTGTTTTTCATCAGCTAGGGTGTCTGATATACGGACCGAGTAGCTCAAGCCGTTGTTCGGAGGCAATACAGCGAAAACCATGTCCATTGTGAAAGAGGATGCACTCACAAAACACACCATAAGTAGCGACAGCGTCAAGTGAAGATCCGGTTGTCAACTGATAAGGAAGACGAAAATACTCAGATACCACATACGCGTTTAAAGATAGGAGCGAGACCGTATAACAATTGGCAGCAATCTGTCCTCCGATCGACGCGTGCGGGATATCAATGAAGCTGGCTACTGCACAGCCAGCCACACAAAAGGAAAGACAAGCTAGTATGTGGCCGCATATTGGCGGAAACAACGGTGTGAACACAGAAACATATTTTTGATTGGTAAGGTGATCATAGATAATTTACAAGATGTATGAAAGCCCGAGTCGGGCAACGAATGTGGGCTCCTATACTAAGTGACCGCTAGTCATTGTCATAATTACAGACAGCATTACACTGGTAGCACGTACCGCATGCATAACTGCCACACAACCATGAAAAAGTAAAATTCTAAAAGAGGGGGGAAGGGTGGGACTTAAATTGCTACGGCTTCTATAGAAGAGTAAGCACAAACTAACTGGGATGAGGTGCCTGCACCTCGAATGGAATATGCATTCAAACAAGTTTCGTGAACGAGTAGAGCGACATCAGCACGGCAGCTTCCTTGCGGCTTTCATTGCCATGCCTCATAACAAGCTTTACTCGTCACGCCGCTTGACATCAAACGAGGCCAAGAAAACACTCCAAGAAGATGCTTAGTGCAAGACCGACATTGAACACGGTTTCGGAACATATCCGGAAGCGTAACTAGCCATTGCGATATATGATCGCGGGGACACCAGCCTGGAAGACGCGCTGCGCCTACTTTGGAAAGGGTTACTAGTAAGGGTTTTTAACTGCTTGTGCCATGTGACGGTTTGGCCACCACGAGATTTACGCCAATCGGAATGTAGCATCGCAAAAAGAATCCGTTTAGGAAGTCGGTGGTCCGGCATCCGTAAAACGTGACCCAACCAGTGTAACCTATGCAGGTTGATCTGCTTCTCTATATCAAAATTACTACCGAACAACTTATTTCGGAGAGAATCGGTGCGTATGCGATTGTAACAGCTAACTCCTAGAATGCTGCACAGACATCGGTTGTCAAATACTTGGAGACGCTGAATGTGTTCTTTACGTAAGGTCCAGGTTTCGCACATACAGTAACACAGCCCGAAATGTGGCTTTATAGATTCTACCGATGAGTATATGGTATGGTATGAATGCACAAGCCTGAAGGCCAGGCAAAGTGGCCGCACAGTCACAGACTGCCCGTGGGATAAAATTTAACTGTAGGTTGGCCCCAGGCCTATTACATATATAGGAAGAAAGAAAAAAGAACAGGAAAGGTTGGTCGGTGGGACTCCAGCTTGTTTCAGCCTCCAGCTCACTACCACTGGCCAATCAATTCAGCACAGTGCTAGCCGCACAGCACAAAGTACTGCACGATTGCACAGCCGTGCAAGTAATAGAGACAGTACTTTCTGACGCCAGAGGTGACGTAGGTTGCGGAATGCTATGGTCGCTTTAGAAATGCGTGCCGAGACCTCGTCGTCTAACGATGCAGAATTATTGATACAGCTACCGAGATACGTAAAACGATCTATAATTTCAAGCGCCTGATTGTCAAGTAATAAAGTGCTGTTTGATAAGTCGATGTCCTGCCGCAGGACACTGCACTTAAAGGGTGCAAAGCGCATTCCAAATGCGGGCACAATACTAGCTGGACTAGGCCTGGGCAACTGTTAGG
>JACCGJ010015742.1:0-10072 GCA_013407085.1 Atriophallophorus winterbourni
AAATAGGGTTTCGATATTCTACGTATATTACCATCAATGAGCATATACACCACGTGATCTAGAAAGCCAAGCAAATTTGAAATATGATTCATAGGTTCTTTACTCAACCACAATGTAGGGTGTAACTATAAAATCTTTCCACACTACTCAGTATTGATTACTGTATTCCAATGTATACTAGTAAAAACAAAATGAATAGCATGGTTTTGGGAGAAGTACTTTTGCATAATTTTATATTGCATATAGCTCCAATATTTCTCATAGAGTACGATGTAGTTATTATAGTCTAAAACAATTAAGGTTTAGTGTGATTAGACGAAATATATAACTATTTTTAGAATACTGTCTTCTGACAAAATAAATATAAATTCGATGCTCCAATTTGGACAGCATTCAAGACATAATTTGAGAAATCTAGATAATACAGTGTGAACTATCACTATCCTGTACGGGAGTTACGAAAAACTTTTACTTGATTAAGTATGCCAAACTATGGAATCTACTTCTTATACATATAAGACGTAGTGCGTTTTTACATGAATTTACGACTCATATTTTCATTCCTAACAATAAAAAATATTGAAACTTTCTAACCTGGATATATCACCAGAATATCTTTATACCGATTGCATACCCGAGTACTGTTAGAAAAATAAATTCAGCTTCTTTGAATTTACGTTTCAGATTACTTCATATACCTCAAAATGAACAATGCTTCGCCTAACCTCCCACGAAAACCCATGAAGCATAAGTTCAACATGTGCATAGCTATATATTGGAAACATTTACAACGACATTTTTTCTACATTCAGCCAACCTCTACTTAGTACCTTGATATCAATATCCACTGAAACTTAGTTATTCCCAGAGCATTATTCTTTACCCATTCATTAGTGTTTAGATTCGTATAAAGGATAATATAAGATCACACGTTGTTTTTTTGAAAATGATTAAGATAATTTGCCTTTATTATTTTAAAGAATGTAAATTTTCACTGAGCATTTGAACTTCGAAATTTTTAAGGACCGAAACACGTCATTTTGCATTGGTGGTAGGAGCATTTTGGTAATCCTTTTTTAAATAAATAAATGAATAAATAATTTGATTCTTGGTAATCCAAGCATGCTAATCATGATCAATAATTACCAAAGTGTTTCTATAATTTAATTGTAGTACGTACAATTTCGAATACATTTTCAAGGTCACTTCTGCAGCGAATTTTACGTTCATAAAATATAAGGTATAGAGATTTACAAATTTTTCAGATAATCAATAAGTGCATCAGATATTATGTATTGCCGGACCCTTTCATATCCGATATTAATTTTTATTTTATTTAAATAGGCTATTAACGCTTCAAAAAGGGATGCATGGGCTTCGATGGTTCTAAACAGACGAAAGTTCTAAAGTATCATAAATCCCTGAAGCGTGAGAGCTCTTTAGTCAATTAATTATGACGCGACAATAAGATCGCATACAAATATCTAAACCGATTGATGGTCTGACTGTAATCCACGAACATTCGACGTTTGTGGTTAGTATTCTTTGTGGCAAGCACTTGTGCTCTCCATGGTGACGCTGGAGTAGACTGAATTATTCCTTCTTGCAACTGGCGGTGAACTCCAGTTCTTATGAATTGTTCGTCATCTGGGTACGTTTTTTGATTTGGTTGCAACAGACTTGCAAGCTGGCGAGAAGTTCGTAAAGAATGAAAGAAATTCAACGCTTGCAGCATTCAAGCCCCAAAGGGTAAATATATCACGATACCTACCGAAAGACATTTTAATTTTCGAGAGCAGGCCAGGAAATTCATGTTTCAACTGGATTTTAGTTCAGAAATCACGTACTAAGAATAGTTTGAATTGGTCAAATAGGACACATTCGTATTGGATAGATACAGAGCATTAACTCACCGTTTGACAAAAGTGTAATAGACGCCATTTTGACTACCGATGAGCTTGGGTAAACTTTATAATTTACTGTGTTAGCGCTTATATTCGAGAATTACAATTTCATCCTTAAGGCCTTTTAGTTCCAAAGTCTAAACGAATGAACATATTATATCAGAGGTGTGTATGAAAACAGCGCGACTACCACAGTTGTTACCTGCCAATCACAAGCGATTGTACCTGCTAATGGAAGATTTGATAAGGCTCATTAAAAAATGAAAGAGTGTATGCTGGTTGCATGCCCGTTCGTTCAAAAATACGAAGAACATTGATCCATTTTACGGCAGACGATGAATTTAATCGAGAAACGATTAATGTTGGTGTATTTCTAAAAGATTTCCATACAACGATGCCCTCATAAGTCAGAATTAGTTGTAATCACTAATTTAACTATCCAAGTCACGATATTGCAACTTACAAATAACAAAATGTTTCTTGTCAAAAATCAAAATTCATTCAACTACTTAAACAATTATCAGATCCCTTGCTGCCATCTGCGAAGAATTTCTTGTAAACTGTAGCCTTATATACAATAAATTAAGCTATGTGTATACAACCAGACAACCCCTCACACTAAACACTTAATACTTCAAGCATAAACGTGAGTGATAAAAGTGAACTGAAGAACAAGCAGCAGCAAGTCTAACGCAGAACATAGCAGGCAAAGACTTCCAACTTCTCTTGCTATACTCATTTAATGCATATATTGTCTCAGGTACTTTTTTCAGTAGAATCAAAACATTCAGTTGTTTTACTTAAATACAAATCTGGTTCTAAACACTTATTTACAAATTGCAGGTCGATAAACCATGCAGCTTTCTTATCAAGATAATTTAAAAATTGTTATGAAAGCTTTACTAGAATACCTAACTCCATTTACTTTCTGTAAAGTGCATCTGGGATTCCTCAATAAAGATCCTACATTGCCTGCCAGTTGAGATTATATTACCAGTACCATTTAATACAATTAAAGCTTTTGACACTGTACCACATAAATTGTCACTATCAAAGCGGAGATTAATTGGTATATGTGAGAAACATCCGTCTTGGCTCGGCTCCTACACGCGGACCACACATACTGCGTTGAGGTCGATGGTCGCAGATAGAGCACCCTCTCGATTCATTAATTTAAATTCTATATATAAACAATGAACATACGGTCATTTCTCTGTTTCAGTTATTCTTGTTTGCAGATGAATTAGAAATAGTTATTTATTTTTAATCTACAAAAACACAAACTTACATATTCAGGTTGAATAATGATTCGGCTGCATTATCCTACGGTGGTAATAATAATGGTTGCTCAATCTCCATGGAAAAATTTAAATTCATGCATGTAGGACATACAATACTAGATGGATTAATTCTTCTTTATATTATCTGATTCAAATGACTGACTGCACACGTGATCTTGTGTTTAGATATTCTAAATCTATCACCTACAATGAGCATATACACCACGTGAACTCGAAAGCAATGCAGATTTTGAATATGATACATAGGTCCTTTTCTCTAACACACTGTAAGTAAGAACTTTATATACTTTTCACATTACCTCTCTCTGACTACTGTCATAATATAGATTTAAATTTGACTTTTTGATGAGGATATGACTTTATAAAGTGGAACGTCCAAGATACCGCACAAAGGTTGAAAAAAATATTTTTTTGTATAAATACACCAAACTCTGGAATATTCTCCCGAAAAACATACAACTTTCTTATGCATTTAGCATCATTCCTCACTAAAGAAAAAATATCAAGATCTACATAATCATGGCATACACTGATACTGTTAGTCAAATAGGTTTAGTGCATTAATATTACACATTAATTCGGATTCTTAGCAATTAATCCAACAAAAAATGCACCAACAACAACATAGGACCTCTGATAAACAAGAACACATTTCTCAACGAAACACAGCATACAAATCTAAAGCAATCACACACCAGAGACTAGTCCCAAAACAAAACACTTAAGCGGCGTGAATAAGGTATTCAAATGGTTTACATATTTAAATGTATGCATTAAAACAAAAAATTGACGAATTATGTACTCTAAATCAAATAAAATATACAACGATGAAAACATCATAGATTTTTTCGAATATACTTTCCAGATTATTTCATCTACAACCACGATAATCCGCGAAGATAACGTTTTCCACTCGAAATAGATTTTTTGGAACAATTGCAACTAAATATTTTGTCTATACATCTTCTCCGCAATCTTCGATAATAACCATCAGCCGAATTTCAGGCTTCTTCAAAACATTCTTTTTTATGATTGTAGTATTTTAATTCCTACAATATGTGATCACATATATTTGTAAAAAATAATTAATTGCACGTTATATTCATTATTTTAGCGAACGTGAAACATTGCACTGCATATCTGACCTTCAAAATTTATTTACGACTGTACATATTTTGTTTCGTTACCCAAGCATGATGGTCATTGTTGATCATGCTTAGCATGCTTTGGATATCGGAAAATAAAATATTTATTCATTTAATAAATTATTTATCAATCAATTGATGAACGCAAAATACGCGTTTAACGCATTTCAATGCTGTGGGCTCTCAGATATTTATCATACTCGGTCCAAATAAAGGATAGCGACCATCCATTCCTAAAAGACAGCAGTCGTTTCGTTGAACGCAAAAAGTTCACATTTATCAGGGCACACTGTTAATTACATGTGGCGCGATACATGACAGGTTTTTAGACGCAGTTCTCTTTCTTCTATTTATTATCATTTACGAGCTGTCATTCCACACTCGCAATTATTTGTTTCCGACGAGACGGAAGCAGTTATTTCCTTCTCATCTACATGAACTCAATCTCACATAGCCAGGTTGAACCGAAACTTTCGCTGCGCTTTCCGACTGGCGCAATAAAAATGGTATCCCGTACTCTATAGATAGATTTTACTTCATTCCTTTAAGATGCAATAAGCAAGATAAATCGATCCTCCATAGTAGTATGTCAATTTAAATGATTGTCTGCACACGGATAATGGTTTTAGATTTTTCGCAACGCTCAAACTACATCAAATGATCTCGAAAGTTAAGTGGGAATAATTTCCGGCTGTATTTGCTCTCACAAATTCTTGGATCCCCGCGAGTAAACAAATTTAATAGAAAGATATTTCTGGGTGAAACATATTTTTGAAGAGACTGTCGAGCAGACATGTTTGCTCAAGCCTATTTTAAGCAAGCTTGATATAGATCGAGCAATAAATGCTGTTTTATATGTTTCCATACTGACTACCCGTCTGGACCTTGTATCCAGTTGCTGACTGGACGTTGCAATTTTCAAATTGACTTGATCTGAAAAAATCTCTGGATTTTGACACAAGATTTTCATACTAATAATTGTCAGAGATTTTCATGGATTTTTTTGCATTCTGAGGGTAAATCCATCACATGCACGAATCCAAACCGATGAAAGTCTTTGGATCATGAACTAGGCTTTAAAGGACTATGAAAGGGTTCGAGTATCAGCGGATCTCTGAATCACAGATTCAGATTACGCGGATGATGTAAGTGTTTTTGGTGAGAATGCTGAAGTGCTTTCGGATCGCATTAGTTGCTATGCCTCCGAAGTCGGCCTCAAAATGTCCGCAGCAAAAATCCGAGGCATTTTTCATCCCGTCACACCAAGGGCGTCTGATTTAGTATGTTCCAGATTTCAAAGACACAGGTTTTCAGTATTTTGCACAATGGTCAGGCGAAAGATGAAGTGAAATTAAGGGTTCATAGTGCGCGTAACGCGTTTCTCCAGCTATAGGCCCCCAATAGCGCACGACCGGATTAGCCTCAAGATTAAAATGCTTGTTCACCAAGCAGTGATTCGCTCTGTACAGCCTTATGGATGTGGGACGTGGCCGATTATCTTTGATTCCCGTTCACATTCAAAGTCCAAAATTGCTCCGGTTTGACCAAGTCCTCTGAAAGACAGTCTAAGCGTTCACGAACATCGTCCTTCACCCCAAACACATTCGTACTTGGCGTCGCTGACAGGGCGGTAAAGTAAAGACTTGACTGTCGACTGTGAATGAGGATATAGACTCCCTGGAACTGCGGACCGTTTATGGCATTCGCAGGTGGGAACTTGACTGGATTAAGATCTGTATCAAACTCGCCTCCGATTGACCCAAATGATCTAGCGTGATTCCAGATCTCAATGGAGCCGTCCAATACACCCGTGGAGCCAACCGCACAAAAGTAGAAAGTAAAGTAAGTTATGCTGATGCGCACACAGCAATGAAATATTCAATATTTAGGGCTCGTGGTTGAAAAACTTATGCATTTGGACACATTTTTCTTCGTCTGAATTTGCGGTAATGGTAGGTAAAGCTAATCTAAATACATTAATGCATCGCAGCCAATTATTAACTATATAGATAGAAAGATAGATAGATAGATAGATAGATAGATAGATAGATAGATAGATAGATAGATAGATAGATAGATAGATAGATAGATAGATAGATAGATAGATAAATAGATAGATAGATAGATAGATAGATAGATAGATAGATAGATAGATAGACAGATAGATAGATAGATGATAGATAGATGATAGATAGATAGATAGATAGATAGATAGATAGATAGATAGATAGATAGATAGATAGATAGATAGATAGATAGATAGATAGTAGATAGATAGATAGATAGATAGATAGATAGATAGATAGATAGATAGATAGATAGATAGATAGATAGATAGATAGATAGATAGATAGATAGATAGATAGATAGATAGATAGATAGATAGATAGATAGATAGATAGATAGAATGACAGATAGATAGATAGATCGATGGATAGATAGATAGATAGATAGATAGATAGATAGATAGATAGATAGATAGATAGATAGATAGATAGATAGATAGATAGATAGATAGATAGATAGAAGTTCCTTAGCTTCTGTTCAATCTTTACACTTTATTCTGTGAACCCAATTCTTAGAGCTGTCTTACGTCCATAATGTGGACAATCACAATATAGATGTACTGCGGTGTACAAATTGAGCTTCATATTGAACGTTTGTACGCATTGGCAATTAAAATCACTAATGCTGGTACCCATTCGGTTAACTAGATGGACGTGGCTGAAATCTTCGCTAAAGAGCACTCACAGCTGTAAAGGTCAAATGCTAATGAGGGCAAAATACTGCACAGTTTATATTTATTGACTTTTGTAATCTTGCTAGCTCTATGCACAATTACCACCTGTTTACCCGAGAAAATGTGAACCACGATGTCTACTGACCATGTGATTGGTAAATTTGCTGTTTGATCTTTTCTTTGTCTACCCGAGTTGATACCAGTAGGACTTGAAACTACCGAAGATCCTTCTGAGCAGTGCTAAGCATTAGCAGGATTTTTTGTATACTACAGAACACTGCCGCGAAGACATCAAGTTACTGCTAATCCACATACCCATGTCTTTCACTTTTGTAACCCATGAAAGTTGCTAAGATCAGAAAGATTATGTGAATTCGAAGGATTTACCGATGTTTAACATTTCAAATTTTTGGATGTTGAATGGTAGGCAGTTTCATAAGGACCACGTATGAAGCGCTTCGAGATCTTTTTGTAGAGTTTGTCAATCTTTTATGGTGTCATCCGCAAATAGAATGGTTTTGCTGCGTACGATTTCAGGTACACCAGGAAGAGTATTGTCCCCAAGACTGAGCTTTAAGGTACGCCACTTGTAACTTCCACTGGGCTGGATAGTGCCCCATCAACTCTAACCCTTATAACTCTACCAGTCAAGTAATCCTGTATCCAGGCCAATAATCTGCCGCCCACCCGAGATGCTCCAATTTTTGTAACAGTATGCTGTGGTTAACATAGTCAAAAGCTTTATACTACTGCGCCGAATCATATTTTTGCTTAGCTTTAAACAGCGTTTCCGATGACTCCGGCGCGCCGGTTCATATAACACTGAAGTTTACAACCGCGGACTCTGGTTTATAATTTTAGTCGGTCTTTTTAGCAATGGTTTTGCTTAATCATTTCTTGTTTCCGTTAAGTTGAGCCGTCCCTGATTCCTGAGAACACTTACCCGTTTTAGTTACCACCTGCACGGCTATTCGGGCAAATTTTGGCTTGTTGGAGTGTGACGCATTTTCTGTCGGCTCTTTGACAGCAGCATCTTAGTTTGGCATCAATGGTAAAATAATGACGTTTTTTATCAGTTTATTCAGTTTTTGTATACTGGATTCTAGTCCATTTAGACGCGTCTCAATTTCATTCTCAATGGTTTTCGCCTCCGAGGTTGACGCTGTTGGTTTGACCTTGCAAACCCGGCAAACGTAACAAACACTGAGACAATTATCCCCATTAATAATCGCTACCAAATTCGAGGTCAGCCGTTTGTTTCATTTTGCATGTAATTTCAACAAACCAGCGTAACACGTGACAGACTTCGACTGAGGACTTACCGCCTTACGGCAAACCGTATACACGCTTTGTTTTCTTTTCGGGGTCATCCGGTCAGGGGTGAAAACTGCACTGTTCAATGGTGTGCACACAATCAGTGGTTCAATCGATCGATCGATCGATCGATCTATCAATGATGAATACCGTGAACGCGACACGAATAATAGCCCAATTAGAAACAGTAAAACGATGCTAAATGAACAATGTATTGTGGTGCTCACATTCCCATTCCTTACACACCACTATCGGTTTCTGGCTGTTTGCCGTCATCAGGTGGAGACAGTAAGATCAGGTTCCGTGAGCCTTGAAACAGTGGCAAAGTGGTAAACAAGTTAAACTTGTATGCCATTGTTATATAGGGTTCTTACAAAGAACCACAAAGTGATTCCTGGCCAAGCGCTCGAGACGCATATAAAAGACCAATGTATTATGGTGCTCACGTCCCCATCTCTTAACCACCACTACCGGTTTCTGGCTGTTTGCAGTCATCAGGCGAAATAACGTCCTTCCTCTTTTATCAAGAAATCATAAATATATCACATCTGCACTAAACAATGTCATATAATTTCATTTAACAATAAAAGACGCCCAATGACCTTGATCAGTCGATTACTGGTATTCCATTGAAACCGTTTTTATCAAAACAACAAATCGTTCACATTCAACGTAATTTTATTTTCTATTTGAGCATTAAGATAATATACATCGTGACTTTGACATGAATTATCGATTGGATTGCAAGAATACTTGCGCGAAAACATGTTACGGACTGGGAAACGTCGCACAATCCGTTCATCGCAGTTGGTAGCGCTGATAGTGTCACACTCATTTGTCAAGTATTCGGAAAAAGAAATTGACCTGTGAATTGAACAGAATATTTGGAATTATTACGGCTGATACATTGCGAACAGTGTAGAGTGCCATGCTGAAAATATTGTCAAGATTTACCAATCTACAAGTATCGCTCAGGATGAAACACATGGAAAATTTATCGAGACGTCAATACTTCTAAAACACACAGCCAGTTATCAGCTGGTGCCTATGATTGAGGAAAAAGCAAGAAGTAAGCTTTCTGGCGGCTTCAATCGTCGTGCTTTCGAAGGCCTCTTTTGTGACTGAACTTGGCAGCATACAAGATTACGCAGACAATTAGATAAAACGCCTTAAGCAGTAGGACCTGTAAGAAAGGTTTTCAGATCAATTATCAAGATTAATTATGTATCGTGAACTGATGATCTATTTTATAAGCCCCTTTGATAGTTTGTTTGAAAACCAAAATATTTTGACTGAAGCACAACACGGTTTTCGAAGAAATCGTTGATGTTTATCTAACCTACTTACAATGTTCGCGAATTGGACCAAGGCACTAGACGAAGGCGAGGTTGTACGTGCTTGCTACACCGATATTTCCAAAGCTTTCGATAGAGTCAACCATGACATTTCAATAAGAAAGCCCGAAGCTAATGGAATAACGGGAATGTAGATGAATTGGATAAGGGCTTTCTTACGGATAGACACGTCCATGTTCGCGTTAGCAGCACTTTATCTAGAAAAATAGACGGCACAAATGGAGTTCTGCAAGGATCAGGGCTTGGACCTCTTCTATTCTTGGTGTTCACGAACGATATATTAGATGATATTGGATGTAACTTGATACTATTT
>JACCGJ010015745.1:0-20381 GCA_013407085.1 Atriophallophorus winterbourni
GATGAGAGGCAAAAACGTCGAAACCGGTCCTGTGCTTCCGGTGAGATTTTAGCGTTTCGGAATGGTATTCTACTCTGATCTATCCTTGGGTTGTAATAACCCTCGCGGCAATACGCCGTTGAATCAGTTGGGACTTAGTTTAGTCCCTTCAGCTACTTATAAAGTAGCAAGTAGACGAGAACTTCAGTTCACATTGCGCCATCCGTCTACACAAATACTAGTTCGAAAGCGAAGAGTCCAGCGGAATACGCAATAGCTTATGAGAGGCACAAACCTCGAAACCCGGTCCTGTGCTTCCGGTGAGATTTTAGCGTTTCGGAAAGGTATTCTACTCTGATCTATCCTGGGTTGTAATAACCCTCGCGGCAATACGCCGTTGGATCAGTTGGGGCTTAGTTCAGTCCCTTCAGCTACTTATAAAGTAGCGAGTAGACGAGAACTTCAGTTCACATTACGCCATCCGTCTACACAAATACTAGTTCGAAACGCGAAGAGTCCAGCGGATACGCATAGCTGATGAGAGGCAAAAACTTCGAAACCGGTCCTGTGCTTCCGGTGAGATTTTAGCGTTTCGGATTGGTATTCTACTTCGAACTAGCCTGGGGTTGTAATAACCCTCGCGGCAACAGGCCGTTCGATCAGTTGGGACTTAGTTTAGTCCCTCAGCTACTTATAAAGTAGCGAGTAGACGCGAACTTCGATTCAAATTGCGCAATCCGTCTACACAAATACTAGTTCGAAAGGCGAAGAGTCCAGCGGATACGCATAGCTGACGAGAGGCAAAAACCTCGAAACCGGTCCTGTGCTTCCGGTGAGATTTTAGCGTTTCGGAATGGTATTCTACTTCGAACTAGCCTGGGGTTGTAATGACCCTCGCGGCAACAGGCCGTTCGATCAGTTGGGGCTTAGTTTAGTCCCTTCAGCTACTTATAAGGTGGCGAGTAGACGCGAACTTCGATTCACATTGCGCCATCCGTCTACACAAATACTAATTCGAAACGCGAAGAGTCCAGCGGATACGCATAGCTGATGAGAGGCAAAAACCTCGAAACCGGTCTTGTGCTTCCGGTGAGATTTTAGCGTTTCGGAATGGTATTCTACTCTGATCTATCCTGGGGTTGTAATAACCCTCGCGGCAAATACGCCGTTGGATCAGTTGGGGCTAAGTTTAGTCCCTTAAGCTACTTATAAAGTAGCAAGTAGACGGGAACCTCAGTTCACATTACGCCATCCGTCTATACAAATACTAGTTCGAAACGCGAATAGTCCAGCGGATACGCATAGCTGATGAGGGGCAAAAACCTCGAAACCGGTCCTGTGCTTCCGGTGAGATTTTAGCGTTTCGGAATGGTATTCTACTCTGATCTATCCTGGGGTTGTAATAACCCTAGCGGCAAATACGCCGTTGGATCAGTTGGGGCTAAGTTTAGTCCCTTAAGCTACCTTTTAATTAGCGAGTAGACGAGAACCTCAGTTCACATTACGCCATCCGTCTATACAAATACTAGTTCGAAACGCGAAGAGTCCAGCGGATAAGCATAGCTGATGAGAGGCAAAAACCTCAAAACCGGTCCTGTGCTTCCGGTGAGATTTTAGCGTTTCGGAATGGTATTCTACTCTGACCGGATCAGATTGCTGCGAACGTGCTAGTCGTTCCAAATCGATTTCAGGCAGGTCGATGGCACTCAGTTGAATCCGAGAAAACGTATTCGCCACTGTGTTTGACGAGCCTGATAGGTAACGAATGTCGCTCGTGAATTGAGAGATGTAGTCTAATTGACGGATCTCTCGCGGTGAATAACGATCGAAAGTTGTGGTGAGTGCAAACGTTAGCGGTTTGTGGTCGGTGTAAACCGTGAAACTGCGACCTTCGAGTAAATGCCGGAAATGGCGAATGGAATAATAAACAGCGAGGAGCTTGCCACCAAAGGTACTATATCGTGTCTGCGCTGGCTGTAGTCGGCGTGAGAAAAAGGCTAGGGGTCTAATCGTGTTATCGACCTCTTGTTGGAGTACTGCGCCTACCGCTTCGTTTGATGCATCGGTAACAAGCGATAAGCGCATCTGTCTCGGCTGATATATAAGTCAGAGTTGTCGCCTGCTCAAGGGCGGATTTAAGCGCATCAAAAGCTTCGATCGCTTGTGGATTCATTGAAAAATTTCTTTTTTTTGCAGCGAAGTAAATATGTAAGCGGTTGGGCTAACTTCGCGCAATGAGGAATGAATCGTCTATAGTAGTTAACTAGGCCCAAAAATCGACGCAACTGGCGGATTGAACTCGGGCATGGATAATCACGGATGGCAGAGACTTTCTGTTCAACGGGTTTAATTCCGGTGGAATCGATGCGGTGACCGAGAAAGTCTAGTGTTCGCACATGAAAGATGCATTTATCTGGATTCACGACAATACCATACTGAGATAGGCGCTGAAAAACCTCTCGAAGATGCTCAACATGTTCTGTCGATGTGTTGCAAGCAATTAGCACGTCATCAATATAAAAGTATACAAAGGGCAATCTTTTAAATACTTGATCCATAAAACGCTGGAAAGTTTGTGCAGCATTTCGGAGGCCAAATGGCATTCGTACGAATTCATATAAGCCAAATGGTGTCGTGACAGCCGTTTTAGGGATATCTTCCTTCGCAACGGGGATTTGGTGATATGCGCGTACTAGGTCAAGCTTCGAGAACACGGTTTTTCCGTTTAGGGACGCCGTAAAATCGTGGATGTGTGGAATGGGGTAACAGTCTGGTACCGTAATGCGATTAAGTGCCCTATAATCTCCACATGGGCGCCACGTATCTGCGGTACTTTTTTCAACCATATGTAGTGGAGAAGCCCATGGTGAGGTCGACGGGCGGATGATTCCTAGCTCCAACATATGTTCAAACTCTTGTTTGGCGATCGACAGTTTGTTTGGAGCTAGTCTACGTGGTTTGGCAAAAACTGGAGGGCCACGTGTGACAATGTGGTGTTCGACCTGGTGTTTGACCACATTTGTGAATTACTGTGGTTTGAAGATCTCCGGAAACTGGACTATGAGTTCCTTACAAGGCTGGGTGACGACTGGAGTCAAAACTCGAATAGACTGTATGGATGTGTAATGGTATTTGCCTATTGAATTTAACTTCGTGGTGTTATCAATAAGCCTTCGTTGGCTTATGTCCACCGCGAGGTTGAAATTAGACAAAAAATCTGCACCCAAAATCGGAGTTTTCACGTCTGCAATGGTGAACACCCAGTGGAACGATCTTCGTAAGCCCAGGTCTACCGCGAGGGACCGATGACCGTAAGTGGCTATCCGAGTACCGTTGGCCGCCTGAAGGGTCAATCCCGACGGACACTTGCGTTCGGTTTCGTTAGGTGGGATGACGCTGAGTTCCGCACCGGTGTCTACCAGAAAACGCAATTTGTTGTGTTGTCAGATATATAGAGGAGACGGCTAACTTTGTTGCCAGGCAGTGCAGCCGTTCCTACTGCCTGGCGTAATCGTTTCCCTGGTCTTTAGATTTGGAAACAAAACTGCAGGGTCTGGTGCATCTGTAGGCGCGTTCACCGAATCTGCGGTGGTATTAGCAAAGACTTGGCCCTTTACTCCGACTTCGTGAATATCGTTTATTCGGACTGTCTCTCTGTGATGACCGAGATCGATCATTTCATGAAGTACGTATGTGCATGCAAAGTTCGTCGAGTCGCGATTTCAACTCGGAGATCTCTGATTCTAAAGTTGAAGGAGTTGATTTATGAGGCGATTGTACTACTGCAATGGTTGGCTTATGATTTTCATACACTCGATCGGCGATGGTAGCAAGCTTATCTAACTTGTAATCTTCTTCGACCACCGAAATGGCTTTTCGAACATCGCTGGGTAGTTTTTGCAGCCACAATTCTTTTAAAATCAGTTCGCCAACTGGTGTTGTACCTTGTAACTCAATCATTCGGCGAAGGAGTTGCGACGGTGTATTGTCACCTAGTTCGATACCTGAGAGTAATTTGCGTAAGTTTTTCGCATCAGATGCTGCTATACGCGATATCAAAGCTGATTTCAGTACATCATACGGTTTATCAGCAGGTCTGTTGTATATGATATCAGCAACTTCGGATGCGACTGCGTGTGGTAAACTTCCTATGACGTAACAGTACATTGCTTTTTGGCTAGTAATGCGTCGAGTTTCGAAAATAGCTTCTACTTGAGCGAACCATAATCTAGGGTTTGCTACGCCAAACTCAGGAAGTGATAAATGACCAATATCTGCTGGGATAGGTGCTGCCTGTGGAATACTGTCCATATTAATGAAAAAATGTAAAAATATGCTACAAAATCAAAATAGTGGGGAGTATGCTATAGCGAAAATAATCGGGCTCACCAAATTGTGGTGGTTCAGGCTACGTGAAATTAAAGTATGTGTGTAAAAAGTAAAAAGGTAACCACTCACAATAATTCTCCGATTGAATTGAAAACGATTCTCCCCAGCTTGGCAATTGGCTTTTTCGGTCCAAACGTCAAAGTATTATCACCGCGGTAAATCCAAGAATTAGCTGTGGCTGAAATATGGAGCGTTCCTTTTATAGCTGGCAAGCAATGTTTCCACAACCCACAGTCAGAACTCCAAGCACGCAGTGCGGGTATCAAAAGAGATGAGAAGAGCACTTCGAGCAAACGAAAAATTATGTTCGTAAAATCCGGGTACAATTCAAAAAGTGTACATTGATTGATACAAACAAAAATGTTTACAAAAAAACGCCATACCCTAACTTACTTTCCAGATATTTGGAAACAAGAACGTGTGAAAAGTACGAACAGTATACTCGATATTAGAGTGCCGGGTGCTCAACTGCATACCGTCGAAGGAAATCGTGATTGGTTTTTAGCCACCTTCAGCCTTGTGCAACTTGAAATTGAACTTGAACAATACGCGCGCGTTTTGAATTTTGGCATGGTTATATGGAATTGGTTAATTTTTATAAAAAAATGAGTAACTTAGACTTTTTTCATAGTTTTCTTCAATACAACAGATCTTTCAGATAGGAAATAAATACGTTCGAAATGCCAAATGGGCACATGTCCTCGGCTGTGCAGAAAAAAACCTGATGCCTGTAATCACGGCGAAGCTGAACAACACTGGACAGGATTTCTTCAACTGAGGTTCTCCTGGACTAGGTTGCTGATATAAAGAGATGCGGCTTACAAGGGCATGACCCCATGTCGTCTATCAAGAAGAAGAAGAAGAAGAAGCTTGCGCGCGCGCGATACAAATTTACCTCGTTGAATTTCTGACAGATTTATTTGCAATTTATTTTGCAATTCATCTGATTCATCTTCTGTTCCAATTTTCGTTACGCTAATACGTATTTGTCTGTCATAACGGAATACAATTACAATATTTCTGCATAATGGGCCGCGTTGATACAACGCTTAAACGAAATAAATGTGCAAAATGCGGCCAGGATGTTAATGATGACGATCCTGCCATCCAATGTGATCGCTGTGATGCTCGGCAGCACCTGCGATGCACGAAACTCTCGAAGTCGTTTTACGATTCTTTGAAAGCAAACAAACGAATAGATATTCTTCTTCTGCGTTGCTTGTAGAGCCCGGCATCGAAGGGACAAACTTGCCGATGAACGCAGTAGAAAAACCTACATCTTTTGTTCTCAACGAATCATCGAACCTAAAACCAGCTAAGGATCCCCCTAAGATAACTACTTACGCGGAAGTAAGAGCTAACGCTTCCATATCATCACTTCTGGACCCGTATCGTGCTATTGTCACCAGACTACTACGCCTCAAGTCTCTACTGGAAACGGACTCCCCAACTGCTTGCACAAGTCCTAAGGATGATCTAGTATTGCCAAGTGTGACTCGATCAACAAAATCACACACTACTTCACAGGTAAAGCCAAAACCAAACAACGCTGTGAAACTGCCTGCAGCTCCAAAAGCCAATCACAAGTACACGCAATCCCTGACCACTGTATGCACAAATATGCCGGAAAGTGTATCTCTATGCTTTTAAGCACGCAGGCAAGATGATGTGCAACAATGGCGAGCTCTCTGTGAGAAACTGAAACTTGATGTAGACCCGGTTTCTTTAGTAGGTCTTTCCAGACACCCAAACTCGCCTCACGCGGATGCCCCACGTCTACTCAGAATCACCCTTGACTCCCTGGAGAAGGTTGAAGAGGTCTTTCTCTCGGCCCACCTTCTCCGAAATACAAATTTGCCTGTTCGTATTTTTCCAGACGTTCCTTGTCCTCAGAGGCAGATGCAAGAGCAAGAATGCTACGATTGGAAATCGGCGAACGATAAACGCAGCATTTTTGTCCACGGTGTGCCTGAACTTGGAGATGATGACTTAGCTAGAAACACTCTACACGACTGTTCTCAGTGGTGCTACATCCAAGAACTCAACAAAATTCACGGAACTTTGACGACTGCCGTTAAACGCCTTCCCACGTCCTCCAGCTACAAGGGTAATGGCCCCGTATTCTGAAAATTACCTTCCAATCCGAAGAAATGGTTAATACTGCCTTGCGCTTGTGGTATGATAACAAACGCTTTGCACCAACAGAGGTCCGTTTTCGCTCCGCAGTTCACAAACCAAGACCTCGTCCGCAACCATCAGTCATACTCAGCACAAATCAGTTTGCTGACGAATTTCACACGACCGCTTCAAAAAACTCCCCGCAGCCATTTTCAGTGAGATCGGCGGAATAACTGCACACCCTATCACCACACTGCATACTCTACAATCACGCAGCCTTTCGTGCTGTTACACAAATGCTGCTGGTTTCCTGATTAAACTCCAGGACCTCCGTTACCGCCATTCCCTGTGCTCATGGGACCTAATAGCCGTTACCGAGACGTTGCGCCGAGACTGGACCCCGTTGCGCCGAGACTGGACCTTGACGTGGTGCAGCGGCTTGCGTGCCTCGATGATCCATTGAGCTATACTGGGTGATGTCTTCGTGGCATCTTCAGAGTTACTCATACCAGGTTGGTCAATGGTGAGAAGCCAGACAAACACAGTCTCCTTGTCCCTCGCGGACATTGTATACCAGAAGAGGCGTATGAATCCGCAAGGATCACCGGCTCGACTGGTTGGGATGATGTCGGGAGTCCCTGCTTGGTCTCTACCTCGCGAATGGCTTGTGAACTGTACCTACAGTATCCGGCCCCGATAGGTGCGATCCTTAATCTCGCTCCGCTGCCTTGCGGGTTAGGCTTTCGGGCCAAAGGCTTGAGGTGGGAGTCCTCAAGATCAACTCCTCTACTTCGGCCTGGGCAACCGGGTAGTATCACGCCCACACCCAAACAATGACAATAACCGCACTAGAAATTCCTACCTCTATCTCCTCTATTGCTTCTATTGCTTCTATTGCTTTTTCTCCACATGTTACCATCCCCGATTCGCTCTCTCTACCTGATGTACGACTCATGCCGTCTAGACAGCCGTCGATTGCTGCAACTCTTCTACGCCCGCGGGTTTCATTTAGGTTAGCTTCGTTTAACGTTCGGACCTTGCTACAACCGGGACAACAGGCCGGCCTTGCACGAACGCTTGAGACGTTAGGTATTGATATCTGCTGCTTGTCGGAAACCCGTTTCCGTGACACAAGCGAAGTCTGTCAGTTGGTCTCACCAGCTGAACCAGACAGCAGATTCCACCTGCGCCTCTCTAGTGACCCGGATGCTTCCTCTGCCGGATTGGCTGGCGTCGGTATCGCGCTCAGTTCCCGTGCTGAGCAATCACTCTTAGAGTGGATTCCCGTTGACAGCAGACTGTGCGGTGCACGATTTCGTGGCCACTGTCGGGTGAACAGGCGGTGCGAAACGCGGAGGGATTTGTTTGTGATTTCTGCCTACGCTCCAACGGACTGTAGTGTGGATCTCAGTAAGGACAACTTCTATGAGAAGTTGCATACTTTGTTTCGCAAGGCACGCAGGACAGATGTCGTAATCATGGCAGGAGATCTCAACGCTCGCGTTGGTCGCCTGTCTGAATACGAGCGCCACCTAGGAGGTCAGTATGGGCTGGATGGCGGGCGTTCAGATAACGGAGAACGATTGCTCACATTCTGTGGCGATCACCGCCTCTATCTCTCCAGTACGGCATTTCGGCGTTCCCAGCGTCGAATGGCCACATGGCGCTCACCATCACAGCACGTCTGGTCTCAAATTGACCACATTGCTATTAGCTACAGGTGGCGTGGTAGCATCAAGGATTGTCGTTCATACTGGACCACCAGTGTGGACTCAGACCATGCGCTAGTCTGTGCGACAGTCAACTTCCAATTTGGGGGTAAGGCACGCGCAAGACGAACTCATGTAGACACCGCCTCTTTGATGCTCCCCGCTGTCAGAACCGAGTTCCATCATGCATTGACCAGGGAGCTCGCAGAAGCACCCCCGTCTGATGTTGAGCAGCACTGGAACTTCGTTCGGACAGCACTGTCCTGCGCTACTTCTGAAAGCTGTCAACCCACCCGCGCTTTGCCACGCTCTTGGATCTCGGCCAAGTCACTTGCTTTAATCGATCACCATTGAACTTTACCCACCGGCACTGAACACAACCATGCCCGGAGAGAATTCAATACCCGCTTAAAGGCCAGCTTAATGAATGACCGCGAGTTCTGGAGTTACGTGATTTGTTTACCAAAGTATGGGCTGAGGAGCGGGTCCCGGCGTCATGGGGTGAATCGACGGTTATCCCAATCTTTAAGAAGGGCGCACGGAATCTGTGTTCCAATCATCGTGGGATATCCCTGACTCCTGTCGCGTCTAAACTCCTGGTTTCCATCCTCCTTCGTCGGCTATCGCCCATTCGGGAGTTACGTTGCCGTGAGGAACAGGCTGGATTCCGCCCGGGGCGAGGATGCGTGGATCAGCTTTTTGTCCTGCGACAGTTATTAGAGCACAGGCACCTGTACCGGCGACCAACCATCGTAGCTTTTCTGGACATCCGGGCCGCGTTCGACTCGGTGGACAGAACTACTCTTTGGAACTGCTTGCTTAGGAGTGACATCCCTCCTAAATATGTCGCCATCTTGAAGGAGCTCTATTCTCATTCATCAGGGAGGGTCAGGGTTTACGGCAGCCTATCGCCGGCGTTCCTCACAACCAGTGGCGTGCGCCAGGGCTGTCCGCTGTCCCCATTCTTGTTCAACTTTGCGATCGAGGATGTCCTCCAGAATGCTCTCCGTAGCTTCACTGATGGTGGGATCGAGCTACTTCCAGGTAACCGTGTCACTGACCTTGATTATGCCGATGACATTGCTTTGCTTGGTGATGATCCGGTGTTCCTACAGAATGCCTTGAACCAGCTAGCATTGGAGGCGTCTAGGTACGGATTGCACTTAACTCCAACTAAGTGTAAGGTTCTTCTTCAAGATTGGGAGGGGTTGCAGCCCACTCTGACGGTCGATGACCTCAGTCTGGACTGTGTGGAACAGTTCACCTATCTTGGTAGCTGCATCACGGCGGGAGGAGGGCTGGAAAGTGAGATCGGCTCTCGCATTGCGAGAGCTCGCTTCGCGTTCACTAGTTTAGGTCATCTCTGGAAGCGGTCTGACGTGAGTTTGAGACTCAAGGGGAGAGTTTACCTGGCCTCAGTCAGGTCGGTCTTGCTTTACGGGTGCGAGAGCTGGGCAGTTCGCGCAGAGGAGCTCCGGCGCTTGGAGGTGTTTGAACATCGATGTTTACGGAGGCTTGCACGAGTGTGGTGGCAACACCGCACTAGCAACGTTGAAGTGAGGCACCGTGTTCTAGGTGGGGACAGCCTGATGCTACGAGACCTAATCGACCGTTCCGTCTCCGCTGGCTAGGGCATGTCTTGAGAATGAAGCCTGAGCGCCTACCCTTCCGCGCGCTGCGTGTGTCGGTTGGCCCAGGCTGGCGGCGGTGTTCAGGTGGACAACCGCTGACCTGGAAGAAGGCCTTAAAACGCTTGACGTCGGGTTTAGCTTGGGTCGGACGAACGCGGCTTCCTGGGTGGGGTCCAAGGGATAGTGAGTGTCTGTGGCTTGACACGCTGTCGACGATGGCTGAGAACCGGCAACAGTGGAGAGAGTGCATTCTATTTTGTGTTCCCCCCTCAAATTTGTGAAAAAAAAACAAAAAAATCAAAAAATCGACATGTGGAACAATGGACAAAAAAATCCCCCCTCATATTGTACCTTTTTTTCTTTCTTTTTCTCGTGCATTGCCGGGTGGCACTTTTTCATTTTTAAATGATTGTGTAAATATATATATATATATATATATATATTATATATATATATATATATCTATCTAAGCGTAGTTCATGATGCGGACCTCACCCTTCCAAACATGTCATTACTTCGCTGCGACAAGAGGAGGTGGAGTGCTGTTCTATCATCACAAATCGCTTCGCTGCGAACAATTATCTGACCCTGCGTTGGTTGACTCTGATGTTCTTTGGTGCCAAATCCCACTCAAGCAAGACAGTCTTCTCCTGATTGCAGTTGTTTATAGATCTCCCAGTAATACCCCACTGCTCGATTCCTCCCTTCTGTCATCACTTCGACATGCTTCAAATAAAAGATTCTCGCACATACTGATAATGGGCGACTCTAACTGACCCAGCCTTTATGGCGAACATGCCTCCCACCCATTCGCCACCGCGTTGTCCGAAATATTGGCAACCTATCCATTATACAATCATGTTCACGAAGCTACTTGGTTTCGGGGCACAAATACACCATCCCTTCTGGACCTCATCATCACCAACGAAGAGGTAATGATTGAACAACTTTCGTCTAACCCTCCCTTGGGCAACAGCGATCGTGTTGTCTTGACATTCACCACGTTTTTAACTCAGTGGCACGCGCTGCTACGTCTTGCGAGCCACGAAAAGCCCCTCCGTCGGAAGAACCCCAGGTCATTTCTTCGCAGCCGAACACGCAAAGCTATAGCACAGCGAAACGCGGCGTGGCGGTGTTACCAGACAGGACGAAATAGAACTAACTGGGACATTTATAAGTCATTGCGCAATCGTTGCACATCTCTCAGCCACCAGGACAAATGCCAGTATGAAATGCACATTAGTAACAAGTTCTTGGATAACCCAAAAAGCTTGTTCCAATTTGTGAATCAAAGACGGGTAGTTAAAGTTGGAATTCCATCCCTAGTCAGCGCAAACGGTCTCACTTCGGAAGCTGCAAACCTGTTGTCTGAACACTACGCCCCAATTTTCAACCCTATTTATTCTACAAACTCCTCCCATTTTTCTTCTCCCTCACATGACGTACAGGAAATGCCGGAAATAATGTTTACCCCTGATGCGGTCCACAAGAAGATTTCATGTCTACGGCAATACTCTTCACCAGGACTCGACGGCATCCACCCTAGGATCCCCAAAGTAGCCACATTGCACATATCTAATCTACTTGCCACGTACTTCCAACGTTGTATGGACTCCGCCACTGTCCCCAAAGCTTGAAAAGAAGGTGTTATCACGCCTATCTTTAAAGGCGGTATCCGGTCGGAACCCGCAAAATATCGCCCCATTGTGCTGTTGTCAGTCATTTCTGAAGTCATGGAGAGCATAATCTCTGACCACCTTGTTTCACATCTGGAAACAAATCGACTTTTAATCACACAACAACACGGCTTTCGCACCAACCGTTCATGCACTTCCAACTTGCTTCTCGCACGGGATGCCTGGACGAAATCTGTGGACGAAGGCATTGGTGTCGATGCAGTATTTCTGGATTTCTTCAAGGCATTCGACCGCGTCGACCACGACATTCTTTTACTTAAACTCGCTGCCTGCGGCGTTAGGTCATCCTTATTGTCATGGATGAAATACTTTCTTCGCGACCGCTCCCTCTGTGTTCGTGTGCGTGACTGCTATTCTGCCCGCTTCCCAATCAAGTGCGGTCTGCCACAAGGCTCCGTTCTTGGTCCCCGACTCTTCATCATTTTCATCAATGATATTGGCCAAAACATTGAATCGCCGTTCCTCCTATTTGCGGACGATGTCAAAATCTGGCGCTCACTCAAATCGCCAAGGGATTCACACGTCCTACAAGATGACTTAGATCGTTTACACAGCTGGTCTTTGAGGAATCATCTCCCATTTAACACCTCCAAGTGTAGCGTTCTCCCCATCCGACACCCAGATCCGGTCGCTTATACTTTGGGCTCAGCAGTACTTCAGAGTGTTCGACAAGAAAAGGATCTCGGTATCATCATCTAGCACGATCTCGGTTGCACCACGCAATGCGAACGATCTGTAGCAGTAGCCAATCGCAACACTGGCTTACTTCGCCGCGCTTTAGGTAGGTTTGACCGGTTTCTCTTCCCGACACTGCTGAATGTCTACATCCGTCCACACTTGGAATACGCAGTACAGGCTTGACAGCCTTGGCTAAGCAAAGACGTGTTCTTTCTCGAAAAAGCCCAGAGACGTGCGACAAAGCTTGTCCGTGGTATGCACAACATGTCTTACGAGGAAAGGTTACGCAGTTTAGATATATTCTCCGTTACCTACCGTCTTCACCGCGGTGACATGTTACTTACCCACCGGATCTTGACTGACCCCTCCCATCCATGCAACTCCCTATTCGTTCCCTCTCCAAGCACTAACCCCCGAGGACATGAGCTCAAACTGTTACATCAACAGAGCAGGCTTGAATGTCGACACAGCTTTTTCTCTGTGAGAGTATGCAGTCAGTGGAACACTCTTCCAGGCACGCTTTTTGAGGTCGCTTCTCTCGGTTCATTCAAAGGTCTCCTCGATTCTCATACACGCTGGAGTCTCACTACCATTTCTATTTCACTCCTCATATCTGTCTAGGCCTGGGCAACCTGACAGTATCTTAGCACACGTGCAGTCTCTGACTGTGCGGCACTTTGCCTGGATCAGGCTTGTGCTTTACCACCACCACCTCGATTCTCACCTCCATGAAATCTCCCACTCCCAAGATACAAGTATCCCGTAAACACTATTTTCATTTTTTTCACACGCAGTTTCAACTGACCCTGTTCCGGAGGATGTGGTGGGTAGCAGTGTCCCGGGTTGACGCCCTACCTGTCCAAATGCCACAAAAATCCATTGATGGTGCAGACCAAATGCGAATGAGGCCCGCTATAAGGCCTTGGAAACTCAAACATTTCTCTCTGCTTTTTCGACCCACCGCTCTATCTATCCTGCGGTTTGTACAAGCTCCTAGCTTTTTTATACCGTAATAAACTGTTTAACTATTAAACTTGCAGCTTTACTTCCACAATACACTATTGGATTTTGAAGTTATTCTACAGTGTTCATATGCGTGATTCAGGTATTCATTTAAAAACTTAAGGGTTCAACACATCCTTTTCATGTTCCGTTGTGGTTAATCATTAAACAGTCAATAGTATATTATGGTACAAAAAACTATGAGCTTCAAATATAACCATACGATAGTCAGTACAGGGAGTCGGGTGGAGTTCAGCGGGTTCGGCGTCATTTGCCAAAGTTCCGTAAATGGTGGGGTTATGTATCATAACAGTCAAGACAGGGGAGATAAATCGGCGTGGTTCCGTATCTGGAAAGGAAGAGAAAAATGGGTGCAGTATCAGAAAGAAGAAAAAGCGAAAATCCAATAAACTTCTTAAGAAAAATAGAGATAAACGTCAAGTCGCTTTTCAAAAATGAAGAGCGATGGGGAGGTTACGACAGAAACCGGTAGATCATTCAAAAACGCAGGGTACGGACAGAAAAGAAAAATTTACGTTAGTTCAACCAACTGGGCTAGTGGGCTAGCTTGAAGACATGTCCTCGGGTTCCGGAACTGGGTGCCATCAAAAGCAGTCCGTGGCACGGATGTTTGTTCTCCTTAAGGATCTGGAAATCCAATATCAGATCCCCTCGGATGCGACGGTAACTCGTCGGGAACACGTTGAGTTGCTGGAGGCGGTCTTCATAGTTCAGTAAACTAAGTCCTTCGATGAGCTTTGTGAATATCCGTTGAGCCTGCTCTAAGACGTGATGGTCACGCTTTAGCCATGGAGACTAAACGGATACCGCATATTCCAGGTGGGGTCTGAATGGGCTACCTATCTCAGTATGCCAACTCCTGCGAACTGGGAGCGCTATCGGAAGCTTCGTAACAAAGTCAAATCGCTAGTTCGCGATGACAAACTCGCTTACCAGTACAGACTAACGTGCTCTTTTGCCATCAATCCCAAACGGTTATTTAGTTTTGTGAACCGCTTGAGGTCTGTTAAACCTGGAGTTACGATACTTGAGACTCCACAAGGCTTGACCCAGAATGCTGCAGCTGCGACCGAAGCTCTGAAAGCTCATTTTGCCTCAATTTTTCAATCTTCTTCGGGCAACATCACGATTCCTGTAAATTCATCCCCATCCCATTCCACTTTATCTGGCATCAAATTTACACTCACAGTTATATACCGTAAACTAAAAAACTTACGGCCCACCAGTTCCGCTGGACCAGAGGGTTTCCATCCCCGAACCTTACGCGAATGTGCCTCCTCTCTCTGTTATCCTCTGGCTAATCTTTTCACGCACCTTTTTGCTAACGGCTGTGTCCCACTTGACTGGAAGTGTGGATCTATCTCTCCCATCTATAAAAGCGGCTCTCGATCTCTCGTGTCTAATTACCGGTCGATAACATTACTCTCTGTTATATCGAAACTTATGGAATCTATTATCAGTGACTCTGATCCAGTTCATTGAAGGACTACACCTTCTGTCTGATTCGCAACACGGTTTCCGTCCCCGGAGATCATGTGTGATAAACCTGATGCTCGCACGTGACCACTGGACATCCGAAGTCGACAAAGGTCGTGAGATTCACCTAGTATACTTAGATTTCTCCAAAGCTTTCGACAGAGTCAACCATCGAATCTTGCTCCGCAAATTATTTTCTCTAGGGATTGCAGGTCAGTTGCTTCAGTGGCTTGAGAGTTATTTATCAGATCGCCGCGCATGCGTCCGCGTCGATGGATGTCTCTCTTCAAGTTTCAGCATTTCCAGTGGTGTCCCTCAAGGCTCTGTACTCAGGCCAACCCTATTCCTATCCTTCATTGATGATGTCGTTCAAGCCATTGATTCCCACACGCTCATGTATGCCGACGACATGAAACTCTGGAGAGTCATCACATGTCAACACGACATCGATCAACTACAGGACGACCTCAATTCGCTTTATGTGTGGTCACTCGAAAATTGCTTACCGTTCAATACAGAGAAATGCCGCGTCCTTTCAACGCTTACAAACTCTAGCCCAAGCTATTACCTGGGATTACACCCAATTAAGACGACTTCCTCAGAAAGGGACTTAGACATTATCGTGCAGTCCAACATGTCAGTCTCGGCGACGTGCCTGAGAGCAGCCAATAATTGTTGTTCATATTTGTTCTCCGAGCTGGTATGATTGATTGCGGACGTTTCGTCATCAAACTAGATGACATCATCAGCGAAACTTCTTTCGAAGCAACTGGGCGGTGGGCATCATTCGAATTTATCTGCTGCGCGTCGACCTCATCTACTGTGATTGGCTGTAATTCTTGCATGTTCTCTTTGGCGTGTTCTCATTAGTCCGTAGATCCCATCCACTTGAATGTGTTCATTGATTGATTGTGGTGTCGAATATCACGCTTCGAGGAACTCTCGAACATGACGAGTTCTTCCTTTGGCGATGATTTCCGTTCTATCCCAATTGAATTCATGACCTTCGATCCATGTGTGCCGATATTACCGATTTGTGGTCGTGTCGTCGTGTGGCCAGTTTGTGTTCATGTATCCTTGTTTCCAGCCTTCTTCCAGTCTGTCCGATATAATATTTCTCACAATCTGAACACGGGATTCTGTACACGACATTGTTTCTTTCTTCCTTAGCCAGCGTGTCCTTGACCTTGACTAGTTTGCTTCTCAGTGTCGAAGCTGGCTTGTGTGCCAAACTAATTCCGAGTGGGCGTAGTATTCTTGCGGTAATCTCCGAGATATGTTGTATATAGGGTAGTGTTAACCTTGCCGTGTTCGTGTTGTTCGCATGCGTTTGGGTTGTCGAGCCCATGTTGCGAATGATGAAATCCTTTGGGTATCCATTCTTCCGGAAGAGTTTGAATAAATACTTTTCCTCTTCTTTCTTGAGTTCCTCGGTACTGCAGTGTTTTTTTGCGCGGTTGAACAGTGTTCGGACACAGCTTCGCTTGTGGGTTGCCGGGTATTTGCTTTTATAGTTCAAAATTTGATCCGTGTGTGTTCCTTTCCTGTATACGCTTGTTTCGAGGTTCCCTGTTTCCGTTCTTCGCACGTTTACATCCAGAAATGGTAGGCAGTTGTCACATTCTGTCTCCTTCGTAAATTGTATTCCATTGAAGACGCAATTGAGTAGACGGTGCGCATCCTCCAGGTTTTCTTTCTTCAGAATCACGAACGTATCGTCAACGTATCGGATCCAGAGTTTGGGTTGGGTAAGTGGTAATGCGATACGTTCAAGTCTTTGCATTACGGCTTCCGCTAGCAACCCAGAAATTGGCGATCCCATTGGGGTTCCTTTCATTTGTTTGTACAAACGATTGTTTAATTTGAAGTTCGTCTGTAAACACAACTCCAACAACTGTAGTATACTTTCCTTCGTCAGTCGGTTTCCATTATGCTCTGTTCCGCGTTCGTCCAGTAGTTGTGATATGGTTTGCATTGCTAATGTAGTGTCGATTGATGTAAACAGCGCTGTCCCATCAAAAGAAACCATTATTTCTCCATCTTCTATATTCACGTCCTTTATCTTCTGCAAGAATTTAGTTGCGGAATCTATCGAATAGTTTGATCCTTGGATAAGGTAAAGTAATCTTTTTCGTAGTTCTTTGCAGAGTTTGTAGTTAGGTGCTCCCGGCAGCTACACTATTGGGCGAAGTGGAACGTTTTCCTTGTGAATTTTTGGTAGTCCATAGAAGCGTGGTAGGCTTGAACCTTCTGGTTTCATTCTAAAATGTTCTACAGCACTGAGTTGTCCCATGAACTTGAGTTTCTTCAGCGTAGCATTTATCTTGTTTTCCAACTGTTTTGTTTGGTCTTCGCTGATCTCTCGATACGTAGTGGTGTCTTGCCCGAAGTTTGTGTCAGCTTTGGCGTATATAATCGTCCTTTGTCCATGACCACCGTCCCCCGTCCTTTTGTCTGCCGGTATCTGACAACTATTTCTATCTTTTGTAACTTTGTTCAGTGCAGTATCTCGTTGCCCGCGTCAGGACTTGGTGTCTTTGTTTCGCGATGATTGCGTATTATTCTATGACGAATATTCTCTTGGGTTTCTTCCGGATTTGATTGTGTTTTCAGCACACTTTCAAGACTGGCGATAAATTCTGTGTGGCACACATTCTTGCAGTTAAAGTTCAAACCGCGGCTAAGCACGCGTTTCTCATCGGCCGACAATGTTCGGTTCGACAGATTCTTAACCCAGTTCGTCCCAGGACTTTCACTCCGATTAGGGTTAATTAACCTCATTTTGTCGTCAAGGGCTTGACGTTTTTTGACATTTGCGTTCTTTGTTGTAACGTTGATTACGACAGCAAGTTGTTGCGTCATATGATCACCGATTTCACCGCGACAGAAATTCTGTTTGACTTGAACGACATTTGAGTAGTTGTCAATCCTCTTGTGCGCGTTCGCGATAAGAAATTGTAACCATTCTCGACTTTGTTTGTTGGCTAGTTGCTGTGCTTGATTAGTATTGATAGGTGCTCTTCGTTGTAATGACTTGGGAAATACACCTCTCCGTCGACATTCATGCAAGAAGAAAAGCTGTTCTTGGGTTGATGCGATTTTTCCACTAAATGACTCCCAACGCCTTGCATGTCTAAGCGTTTCTCGCCCAAAATTGTTTGAAATAGTTTTGAAAACTTGTAGCTCAGGTACTGGATTGTTGTTCATATTTGTTCTCCGAGCTGGTATGATTGATTGCGGACGTTTCGTCATCAAACTAGATGACATCATCAGCGAAACTTCTTTCGAAGCAACTGGGCGGTGGGCATCACTCGAATTTATCTGCTGCGCGTCGACCTCATCTACTGTGATTGGCTGTGATTCTTGCATGCTCTCTTTGGCGTGTTCTCATTGGTCCGTAGATCCCATCCACTTGAATGTGTTCATTGATTGATTGTGGTGTCGAATACCACGATTCGAGGAACTCTCGAACATGACGAGTTCGTCCTTTGGCGATGATTTCCGTTCTATCATAATTGAATTCATGACCTTCTCGATATTACCGATTTGTGGTCGTGTCGTCGTGTGGCCAGTTTGTGTTCATGTATCCTTGTTTCCAGCCTTCTTCCAGTCTGTCCGATATAATATTTCTCACAATCTGAACACGGGATTCTGTACACGACATTGTTTCTTTCTTCCTTAGCCAGCGTGTCCTTGACCTTGACTAGTTTGCTTCTCAGTGTCGAAGCTGGCTTGTGTGCCAAACTAATTCCGAGTGGGCGTAGTATTCTTGCGGTAATCTCCGAGATATGTTGTATATAGGGTAGTGTTAACCTTGCCGTGTTCGTGTTGTTCGCATGCGTTTGGGTTGTCGAGCCCATGTTGCGAATGATGAAATCCTTTGGGTATCCATTCTTCCGGAAGAGTTTGAATAAATATTTTTCCTCTTCTTTCTTGAGTTCCTCGGTACTGCAGTGTGTTTTTGCGCGGTTGAACAGTGTTCGGACACGGCTTCGCTTGTGGGTTGCCGGGTGTTTGCTTTTATAGTTCAAAATTTGATCCGTGTGTGTTCCTTTCCTGTATACGCTTGTTTCGAGGTTCCCTGTTTCCGTTCTTCGCACGTTTACATCCAGAAATGGTAGGCAGTTGTCACATTCTGTCTCCTTCGTAAATTGTATTGCATTGAAGACGCAATTAAGTAGACGGTGCGCATCCTCCAGGGTTTCTTTCTTTAGAATCACGAACGTATCGTCGACGTATCGGATCCAGAGTTTGGGTTGGATAAGCGGTAATGCGATACGTTCAAGTCTTTGCATTACGGCTTCCGCTAGCAACCCAGAAATCGGCGATCCCATTGGGGTTCCTTTCATTTGTTCATACAAGCGATTGTTGAATTTGAAGTTCGTCTGTAAACACAACTCCAATAACTGGAGTATACTGTCCTTCGTCAGTCGGTGTCCATTGTGCTCTGTTCCGCGTTCGTCCAGCAGTTGTGATATGGTTTGCATCGCTAATGTAGTGTCGATTGATGTAAACAGCGCTGTCACATCAAAAGAAACCATTATTTCTCCATCTTCTATATTCACGTCCTTCATCTTCTGCAAGAATTTAGTTGCGGAATCTATCGAATAATTTGATCCTTCAATAAGGTAAAGTAATCTTTTTCGTAGTTCTTTGCAAAGTTTGTAGTTGGGTGCTCCCGGCAGCGACACTATTGGGCGAAGTGGAACGTTTTCCTTGTGAATTTTTGGTAGTCCATAGAAGCGTGGTAGGCTTGAACCTTCTGGTTTCATTCTAAAATGTTCTACAGCACTGAGTTGTCCCATGAACTTGAGTTTCTTCAGCGTAGCATTTATCTTGTTTTCCAACTGTTTTGTTTGGTCTTCGCTGATCTCTCGATACGTGGTGGTGTCTTGCAGAAGTTGTTCAGCTTTGCGTATATAATCGTCTTTGTCCATGACCACCGTCACCCGTCCTTTGTCTGCCGGCAATATGACAATATTTCTATCTTTTTGTAACTTGTTCATTGCAGTAATCTCGTTGCGCGTCAGGACTTGGTGCTCTTTGTTCGCGATGAGTGCGGGTATTATTCTATGACGAATATTCTCTTGGGTTTCTTCCGGATTTGATTGTGTTTTCAGCACACTTTCAAGACTGGCGATAAATTCTGTGTGGCACACATTCTTGCAGTTAAAGTTCAAACCGCGGCTAAGCACGCGTTTCTCATCGGCCGACAATGTTCGGTTCGACAGATTCTTAACCCAGTTCGTCCCAGGACTTTCACTCCGATTAGGGTTAATTAACCTCATTTTGTCGTCAAGGGCTTGACGTTTTTTGACATTTGCGTTCTTTGTTGTAACGTTGATTACGACAGCAAGTTGTTGCGTCATATGATCACCGATTTCACCGCGACAGAAATTCTGTTTGACTTGAACGACATTTGAGTAGTTGTCAATCCTCTTGTGCGCGTTCGCGATAAGAAATTGTAACCATTCTCGACTTTGTTTGTTGGCTAGTTGCTGTGCTTGATTAGTATTGATAGGTGCTCTTCGTTGTAATGACTTGGGAAATACACCTCTCCGTCGACATTCATGCAAGAAGAAAAGCTGTTCTTGGGTTGATGCGATTTTTCCACTAAATGACTCCCAACGCCTTGCATGTCTAAGCGTTTCTCGCCCAAAATTGTTTGAAATAGTTTTGAA
>JACCGJ010015747.1:0-11597 GCA_013407085.1 Atriophallophorus winterbourni
ATGAAACAAAATGCTCATTTGCATGCATTTCCGTCACACACGCACAACGACCGGTTTCAATCTAGTAGAATTGAAATTTTGCTTCGAGGTCCAAGCACAGCTTCAGCCCTAATGTTACGATTTCTCGCATCTTTTGGTGTCGACGGCGCTGCCATGGTAGCAGCAGTTGACAGCGTTGCGCTTAGTATAAGGATTTCATATTTCAGTGGTGCACACATTGCTCACTCATATAAATAACAGATTAAGTGTTAAACATATTGATGAAATTATGCTGTTAGACTAAATCCGTTTATTGAACAAAACATTTCTATTCAGAACATTTTAGTTAACCCTAATGATCCGATCGATATTTTCATCGCGGAAGTTTTCGTGATTCACTAACATAGCCTTTTGTTTTTCATGGAGGAATGACCGATCTCAAAGAAGATAGTGAGATGTTGGAAAGTTGTGAATTGGAAGTGAATTGTTTTCAAGATGTTCGACACGATAGAGAAATTTATCGCGTACAAACGCAGTTGGTAAATTGGCAAAATATGTCCAAACGTATTCTGTTCCTGACTCGACGTAAGTTTTAACAGTTTTAGAGTAAAATTCAAGTTTTATATATTATCCAATAGTTCAAAACACGATATACCAGTATTTGTTGGCAATGTCTAAAATAAAAATAGAGTGTTTTGATTTAGGAAGCAATTCAAACATAAATTGATTGCACAAAAATCAGTATTTACATAAATTTCCATCGCTCACTCTCTCTCACACACACACCACAACCATTTTCGTGCTGTTTGCCCTCATCAGGTAGAGCCAATCCGATCATATCCATTTTTTCAATTCAATTTTAATGGTCCAAAAAGCATATAGCTTTACAAGAAAACCACAGAATAATATGGGAACAACGAATAATATAAAAAGCAAAAATGGGATTTGGTTGCTTACTCAGCAGTTCACGAATCAGGTAAAAATCCAAAAAGTAGAAATTGTTTTCGATTGGTGGGATGACAAATGAAGATGCGCGGGGTCAAGATTTATAGTTTTCTTCGGTGCATGGGTTAAGGGTCAAAAAGGCATCAAGACTTCTCTTGAAAATCTGCTGATTTGGTGAGTTTACAACATAATCTGGCAGATTATTCCAAGTAAAGCAAACTCGCACGTCAAAAACCTTTAAACAGTGAAAAAATGATAAACAGCGTTTGAACTGGTAAGTCAGTGTAGGATAATGTTGGAAATAGATTGATTTTGAAAGAGGTTGGGATTTTCCCACCTATCCCATCTTATTTCCCCGTGTGAACCTTTACTTTAAGTACCATACAACTAGCTCCATATATTCGTTAAGCGTATATTTGTTAAGAATTAGTACATCAAAGGAAACTGTTTACTATTTCATGCGCACTTAAATCAACTCTACACTGTGCCATGTTTGGTGGTTCTGCATTTCCGCGTGGTTTCACATCTTATGAAGCATGGTCATCCTCTTTTTAACTAAGCAGTATGCAAGCCTGAAGTCCAAATGCTGGAGAGTGCATTTAACGATAAAAGCAAAATACAACTTGGCCCACACCAATAAAAACAGCAAAACTATTATTAGTTACCTATAAATATCTCCAGCGAGTAGTGGCGACACTTCAAGGTTTTGTGGTATCCAAATTTCATGCGTTTCACGTTGATGTAACTCAGGTCAAAACTGACGACAAGTTGATATTTTGATAGCATGTGTTTCGCACGATTATTTGCATATACATTTTTACGTAAGGTCGGATTAAGGAGATTAGTAGCGTCACAGAACCGTTGCAAATGTTTTCGCTGATCTGGACGTTAAAACCGGAGGAAAATTTGGAACAATTCCTGCAGGATTTTGGACAGCATCCCACGTTAACAGATTTCGAATGCAAATTACAAGAGTTGACCACACTGGGTACAAATTTGGAAAACCTTTTCCCGGTCTATATTGTCGGGCCTTTGGAGGTGCACACCTTTGCGTTTCGAAATGCTGTTCGACAGAAGTTGATCGAACATAAGACGGTCAGTCAAAGTTAGAGATTTTCTTGTTCGCGGTTATTCGTGTTAATGGCCTTATCTGAAATATTTCTTTCCAGATATTTATGAATAAGTGCATCGAATTATTCATCACGCCGATTCAACCGATATACGTGGCCTTGGAAGAGTACGAGAGAATACTCGGTCATGGCATTAATTGTTTGGAAGATCTTTACCCGGTGATCGACGCGCTGACTGAAATCCGGGCCAGTGACGTTGACATGGACCTAGCGATCATTCGTGCCGAGGTCAGTCAATCGCACGCTGGTTACCATTAGTTGCGTTGATTTAGGTTTGAAATCATAATCGGTAATTGGGTAGCATATGACTCTAGAAAAGAAGTACGGCATCTAGTTGCGCTTTCCACAGCTGAATTCCACTTGATGGTTACTCGAAAACAGATTTCCGATAGATGGTTAGAATCGCGTCCCCCAGATGCCGTTATGTTCACTCTTTGCTAATTGATTTCACGGTAATATACTCATTGATTTGCTTATATCCTTGTATGCATATAATTGCTACTCTGCATTCTCAAGGATTATTCTATTGTCTTTCATTCACTTTTACACAATTCATTAAGTGCAACTCATTTATTGTCATAAACTAAGGAACTTATCCATGGATTGCGAGCTATGGACTTGCTTATATTCTCAATTATGCCTACAAGTTTAGCTAATTTAATAACCAATCACAATCTTTTTCAATTGCCAAAACATCGACGGCAGTCATTTAATGTACGCCTCTGATATCGCGTATTTATCTTAAATATGTTTGAGTCTAATGCAGTCATGTTTCTAAACCGGACTTATGTCATATATGCTACCTCGAACATTCAAACTTGCCAGGTAAACAATGTATGAATGTGTAAGCCACTGTTGGATAAGGTTGGCACGATAAACCTACCCAATCAAATGTACCCACGCGCATGTTGTTTGGGGTAAATCCATGGGCTTGAACAAAAATTATCATTTGCATGCATTTCCATCACATGCATACCACAAAACCGTTTCCTGCTGTTTGCACACCTCAGGTATGGAAATTAGGATCTGGGTCCGAATCCCTTGAAACAGTGTTGAAATGGTAAACAAGGTATGAAATTGTACTCCTCTGTTTTAAAGGCATGTAAATAAGGATTTCAAATCAAGTCCATGGGTTTAAGCCCACCGATATGTGTGTGGACACAGGTGATTGAACACATTAGGCAGGCCAACCTTATCCAACAGTTTAAACTTTGTTTACCATTCCTACACTGTTTCACGGCATGCAAATTCTGATAGTATTGTCCCTATCGGATGAGTGCAAACAGCACGAAACCGGTCATGGGGTGTGTGTATGATGGAAATGAATGCAAATGTGCTTTTATATTCATGGTTATGGGTTCAAACCCAGTCTACATGGGTGGGGGCTCACGTGATTGAACAGGTTGGTCGTACCAGCCTTATCCAACAGTGGCATACAAGCACAACTTGTTTGCCATTCTTCCACTGTTTCAAGCGCATGCGGATCCTGATCTTACTATCCCTACCTGATGAGTGCAAACAGCACGAAACCGGTCGTGGTGTGTGTGTGTGTGATGGAAATGAAGATTTCTGCCAAGTAAACATCGTACATCACTCAGGTATCAGCGAGCCTGTGTGTGTGGAAAACAAAATAGTTGATCGATATCTTTTTACCTTACAGGAAACCCAGACAATGCTGAACCGCTATGCGCTGGAATTGCCGCAAGAGCACGCAGATCGGATTGAGGCAACCAGATGGGCGTTGACACGAATGCACGATCGCGTGGTTGAAGCGATGAATCAAGTGTACGCATCGCAATTTCTATTCCAAGGAGATCTGGTGAAGACTGGGAAGAAATTGCGTAAAGCCGTGGCCGGGTTTATGATGGACTATCGGGAGGTTTGTGTTATATTTTTTCTCATATTCCGTTACTCATTGGATTCCAAGCGTTCAAGTGTTCTAAACTAGACTGTGTTACAAGGCAAGGTCACTGTCAAGCGTTTGTTATCCCATATATGCATAATACGAATAACTAGACTAAATTGTTGATCAAAATGTAAGTTAGATACCCGTTGGAGAAATACATTTTCATCTGTCATCGTATTAAGACTTTATTGTTAAATGTTGATCATGGTCGATTCCCTCAAACAGCGGGGCCCCATGCTGCCCGGTTTAGCGCAGCATGAAGTATTCGACCGCCAGGTGATGTTTCGAGGAACGTATGAGCAACTGATGCGGCAAGCGGAGGGTTGTGCGCGTGGCGAACGCTTGTTCGGCATCGATGAGATTCAACTGGACGGAATGCGACAAATCGGACAGCAACTGGATCACATTCATCGATTGTACTGTTTGTGCAGCGAAGTGAATTTAACATTGGAAGGTTTAAACTACGTGTTGTGGAAAGATGCGGATTTGGTTCAATTGAGCGAGAAATTTTCCAATTTCCTAAATAAGTGAGTTTGCTATCAACCAGTGGGAAGAATTGGCTAGTTATGACACAAAAAGTTAACTGTCTCTCTTTATATTTGACCAGATGCAAATCGTTGCCGAAATCGATTAAACACTGGCCTGCGTTTACGGATTTGTCTGATAAATTAACCGACATTATTGGAAAATTGCCCACCCTGACCATGCTCAGAAACACCGCTATGAAATCAAGACATTGGAGTCATATTGAAGAACTGGTGGGGATCAGTAACTTGGATCCCGAAGCCACTGATGTCACTATGGCAACAATGCTCGGTCTGCCATTAAACGCAGGCGATGGGCACCTGGCAGAGCAAATTGAAGAAATCTGTATCGGTGCAACTCGAGAAAAGGACCTGGAAAATCGACTGAGCAATATTACAATCGAGTGGGCACAGAAAGAATTCGAGTTGGTGCCCTTCAAAAATCGTGGGAATGTGGTGTTACATAGTGAGAAAACGCATGAGCTCATACAGCAGCTGGAAGAATCGATGCAACTCCTGACCTCCTTATCCAATAATCGGTGAGATCTCAACAACGTTGTATGATCGACTGCAATTCGCTATGGCAATGTGGTCGTTAGGTATTGAGTAGGCTGTCACGTTATTTCTAACATTAACCCAAGTTAATAATCACTGTTTAATTCGTATGTTCGAGCATTCAGAACGTAGCGCACTTCCTTTTTTTTAGTTTATAAGCTAGCAACGTGGTGGGGGGTTTCATTCATTGCACATCTCTCGTTACTTGGCATGGATTGCCACTGGGGTCAATGTAAAATTTTGAATTTACCTACTCATAATTCGACTAACTTCAACGGTACAAAAATCGCAGCTTTTCGTTTAATCGACCGGATATGCGATAGACATCTAAATGCGTACTTGGTGTAATGCTACTTTACTTTAGTACAATGACAGTGAGCAGATAGTTGTTGGCTCGCGTTGGATTGTACATTTCGGAAAACGCAGTCAATGTCATGATTCCGTTAGAAAATCCATGTTTTTCATCTCCTAATTTTATCCACCGTTCGGTTTCTTTACGTTCTCGTGAGCCTGATACGAGTAGATTTGTATACTATATGAAATTAATTAAAAAGGATTTAGTGCAACATTTTAATGGCTATCTCCGAAAGTACAAGCTATTACTGATTCCTGTTGTCCAATTGCTGATTTGTTTTATCACAGATACAACATGCCTTATCGTACACAAATTCAAACATGGATACATGCTTTGAGTACGACATATGAAACTCTCGAGGCCTGGCTACGAGTACAACATTTGTGGATTTACCTAGAAGCGGTTTTCATTGGCAGTGATGTAGCCAAGCAACTGCCAGCGGAAGCGAAACGATTCGCAATCGTGGATCGTAACTGGATCCGTTTGATGGAGAGAGCCAACGACACGCTACATGTAGTCAACTTTTGCACCACCGATACCTCATTGCAAGAACTGTTACCACGTTTGTTGGAGCAACTTGAATCTTGCCAACGATCCTTGTCAAGCTACCTGGCTGAAAAACGTCGCCTATTTCCTAGATTCGCTTTCGTTTCCGATGCGGTGCTGTTGGAAATTTTGGGACACGCAACCGAGCCGAGGCTCATTCAAAAACATTTGATCACAATTTTCGACAACACAAAATACCTCAACTTTGGGAAAAGTGATCTATTTGAGACAATCACGGCTGTGAACTCAGCGGAGGATATAAAATTACCGGTAAGTAAGCATCGTGAACTATAAAATCACATGTTAATTGATCGCAATATTTGACAGATTCAGCTATGTGATATTTACCCTCTCCCAGAGTTGACTAACATTCATTATTCACAGTTGTTATCGGCAACTAACCATTAAATGAATCTCACATTGGCGAAGGATTACGTGGTTCAATGGAATCATTCTGTACCTCGTTTTGGAACAACCTGTTCCAATATAGCGATCAGCTTTTCTGGGGCGAGAAAAGCCGGTAATGCTTGCGTCAGGTCAGCAAGTAATAGGTGGCTCACATCTGGCCAATTATCGCATTTCTGTCTCATCAGTCTAGCATTGACCGCGTTACCCCCTGCGCTGAACGGACGGACAACGTCACACCTACTAGCAGAACACCTGTTATAAGCTTTTCGAGCAGTTATTTTGTACAGTTTTCATTTTGCTAATTCACCAATCATTTAGAGCCGTCACGGTGTTTTATAAGACTGACACACCACGCAATTTCACGGTATGAGATACAGGAATTCGCTTCATCCACACGGAGAAACGATTGTTGTAGCGGATCGATATAGAGAAGCCGGAAATGATTGCGTCAAGTCATTTAAGGTCAACACGTAGCAGGTGGCGAATATCTGGCCCATTATCACATTTACCTTTCATCGGTCCAACAATAACCAGTTGACCCACACACATCGATTGTGTCTCGATTCATCCCTGAGGTCACCCGGTCCAACGCTAGTCGCGTTCACCCACGAATCCCACAACACAAGAGGAAGCCGATTGGTCAATGGCGTTTATTGCGCACAAGACAAATAACAAAGGACGCCTATTTTATATAGGCAAAACAAACAACCACAACACTGATCCTCAACATGTCTGTACCGCTTGTCACTTCGATCTGATTTGTCAGTCGACTTCTTGCAAACCGGTTGAATTCAAGCCCTCACTGACCGACTTTAACGAACTGCATATCGTTCGATTGCAGTAGACATTGTCGATCTTTCATACTTCTAAAGATGTTGTCGCTCGAACAGTTCGAATGCAATAATTCTAACACCTGAAATATTACGAGTCCGCGAATGTCGTCGTCGAACTTTTGGATGCTTCTTGCTCTTGTGCTGTGACGGAGCCTGGAGTTCCGCCCATCATTCGAAAACTCGAGATTACAACTCATCGCTAGTGCACCTCACACCTCCACATAATGTTTCGAGGGAATGTGTAACAAATCTTTATATTTGTGACTACTCATCCGTGCCAAGCCCATCGAAATATTCACAAAGTTGATCACCACGGTCCATAATGGAAGCACTGGACTCTAGTTTCGCTCTTATTTGAGCGCATCAGCAGTGCAGATCCTTCGCTTCGGGTGGGGTTCGAACCCCCGACCATGAGCTCAAATAAGAGCGAAACTTGTGTCCAGTGCTTCCGTTATGGACGGTCGTGATCAACTTTGTAAATAGTTCGCTGGGCTTGGCACGGATGAGTAGCCACAAATATAAACAACATATTTTCCAACTATCGCTTAAACAACAAATCTTTTTCTGCGGAGCGAGACAGCAACAAAAATTATCAAAGTCGTGTAACTAGAATTTAGAATTCGCCATTCAGATGTCAACGATCTCCTCGGCGTTGGTTTAGCCTGCGTGATATAGTAGAGTCAGTAAATAAATGATCAATGGAGCATCAATCAATATCGATCGCAAGTGCATAATGTGGTTATTGTTCACTGTACAGTGTTTGTGATGCTCGTTCATTCGGTCAGTTTACCTACGGTTGTGGTTCTCTCTAACCCACAAGCGGACCGTCAATGCATCATATATATAACATTTTGTGATGGGGATGGGATAAATTCTCTCACACATCAAAGCATGTCAATACCGTTGGAATTCACACAAGAATTGTTGAATATTCAGCATCAGTTCACACATAATCAACAGTTCAACTTCTGGACAATCAGTTGACATTTCAGTGAAAAACTTCAAAGAATTTCAATCACCTCCAGATAATCAAGTAACATTCAATTCATTGAAATTCACAGAAAATTCTTCCACAGAACATGAATTGCAGTCACCCAACGACTATGAGTTGTGAATAAAAGTTGTATCAAGACTGGAATCCGACCGCTACATTGGGGTACAAAAATTCAGTCAAGAAGGTCAGAGGTTGCGGAATCAAAAACATAAATCTGTAATCAGAGCACAACATGCACTATTGTCATTCTTAGACGTAGATACTATTCAATCCAGCAGGAAAATTAGCATAGAATTAACTTGCAACTGAACACGACGAAACAAACTCCGTATTGTCATGTCTGAATTTCGAAAGAAAGGGAATCTTGAACAGTTTCGCCAGAAGCATTATAGAATCAGCTGTGTGAAAACTATTATTTCAAGTTGCGATTACCGAACGTTCATAAAACCATTAACTGTCTGACAGCAGCAGTATCGAACCTCAATTGAACAAGCGCTGTTGTGCAAGACGAAAATACGTCCTATTTAGGATCAAGTTTCTGTAGAGAGCATACGACACATTCAGAAGTACTGGCTACCAGGTGCTATAGTTCACAAAGTTGGAGATTTGATTTACAAAGTACATCTTGGATAGCGACACGGAAATTCTCAGTACACAGAACAATCATCACATGCAAATTCACCGGTAAACTTCACGAGAACAGTGGCTCGACGTCAAAACTTTGGGAACCACCAAGCAACGAGACACTGCTTTAGGAGTCACTACGCTAAAATACTCGATCACGCGTTACTGAGTGTGCGATATTTCTATCTTTCCGAAGCGCATTCAATGCCTTAACGTTCATTTATCCTGGCTTCATCCAGTTATCTTTGCCGAAATGGGTTGTTATTGAACAATATTGACCAACTTATCTCGTTAATATGTTCAGTGTATACGTACCGATTTAAGATATTAGTTCACAGAGGAAAATTCGATCATCTCATATTAAGTCACTTCTTCACTGGCTCCAGATTGTTCAGTTTTTATGTTGCTGTTTTTCAGTTAATTTCAACGGTCGTATGTCAGGGCCCAGTTGAAGAATGGCTTCAAGAATTGCTCAGAGTCACCCAACAAACGGTACATTCCCTCGTTCAGCAAGCCTACTATGCCATATGCGACGAAGACGTCAATCTACTCGAGATTCTTAACATGTATCCATCACAAATTGGGATTCTTTGTCTAAAGTTCATCTGGACCAGAGACTCGATCTACGCACTGGACGATGCTCGCTACGACCCGAAGATCATGTCAACGACGAGCAAATATTTCCAGCAAATTCTGTTGCAACTCATCGACCGAACCACAAAGGATCTTTCCACTGCGGATCGAACAAAATTTGAAGCATTCATTATTACTCACTTGCATCAAAAAGATATGTTCGATGAAATTGTAAGTTGTCTGATTTTGGCCGAGTCCATTCTGTCTTATTAGAATAAGCTTACTTACGCTATGCGGACAACGCTGTTGTTAATATGTAACACTCGACGCTTTATGCATGCGTTCCACAAGTGGATTAATAGTGAAATTCACAAAGCTGTTGATGGGTTTTACTTTTGAGCAGATCCTTAAATTCACGTGAACTTATGTCTTTTATGAAATCCAAACTTTTCTGCTTTTTATCCCAGACTGAACCGCACTTTAAATGAACCTTTTAACCTCCGCTTTAGTCACTTTCTGTTTAATTGCAATTTAAGAACCCTATAAGCTCAACTTTTCTGAAAAGTTTACTCAATTTACAGGGTACGGACTATTATAACACGGTTGGTTAAGGCTAGCACGACCAATCACATGCACCCACACAGGTGTAGATGGGTTAAACCCATGGGGTTGGGCGAAAAATTCGTATTTACATGCATATCCATCACGTACACTCCACGGACGGTTTCGGGCTGTTTGCACTTATCATGTAGACTAGGATCCACATGCTATCTATACTGTTTCACTACGGCAAACCATTGTGGTTAACTGTTTTGAAGTAGCTTCATCTTAACAACTAAATTGCTTCTAATAAACTGGCAATGCTCTGCAAGATATTTGCGCTTCATTTTTACGTATATTGTCTATTTTTGCAAACATAAGCTACCTTTTTCCAGTAATTAATTCCAGTTCCAAACGCATGAACACAACTACACCAGATCGGAGAGGCTTTAGGAAGCGGTTGTTTACCATTAACACGTTACTATATGAAGTAGGTGTAAAACCCGTCATGATGGAGTTTAGGGTTCAGTTCGTGATTCGTCTTGTACCGGACTAATTCTTCGTTGACCCGTATAAGTGTATGTTGATAGAGGACAACATGCCTTTAGTTTAGAGCCATGTGTTACCACCGGTGGTGGAACCCAGAGCTTTCAAGCATTGAATGAAATTTACAACATTGTTAGGGTTTATTTCAGAATAATTGTTGTCGTTTGGTGCCGTTGTAACACTTGCAAATGTCAAACCAAATGACTTGCGTTCAACCCACAAGTGATAAATTTGCTTAACCCCAAACCAAACCCACATATAAAATGGGGAAAGCACTCTGCCTATATCAGCACTGGGATCTAGAAGCTTGGTAAGGGAGAAATAGACGTACATGTGGGATCAATACCCACGGAGGGACAATAAGTCGTTTATATTTGTGACTAACCATCTGTGCCAAGCTCATCGAACTATTCACAAAGTTGATCACGACGGTCCATATCGGAAGCACTGGACTCGAGTTTCGCCCTTATTTGAGCTCATCAGCAGTGCATATCCTCCGCTTCGAGTAGTCACAAATATAAACAACATATTCTCCAAACCTCGCTTAAACAATAAGTCGTCCACAAATCAAACTTTTCTAAATAATTTTGCCTTTTGCCACCAATGGTATTCCGATGTCATTTCTAATGAAACCTAAAGGTGATATTTTTTCTTTTTGTGACTACCTTAGTGCAAGCTAAGTGTGCGGAGTTCAACAGACTTCGACTGGACAAAACAAACTCGAGCCTGTTTTCGAGAAGACCTTGATCAGTGCATCATTTCAATTACAAATGTGGAATTTGTCTATCAGAACGAATTTCTCGGATGTCTGGAGCGTTTGGTGATCACGCCGTTAACGGATCGCTGTTACATTTCTCTCGCGCAGGCTCTATACCTAGGACTGGGTGGATCGCCAACTGGTCCAGCAGGAACCGGTAAAACGGAGACAGTTAAAGTAACCTTTATCACGCTGATTTCGTCATACAATGGTGCCACGTGAAAAGCATAATGTACTTTTGTTCATTCCAGGACATGGGAAAGTGCCTCGGACAATATGTGGTCGTTTTTAATTGCTCCGATCAAATGGATTTTCGTGGACTTGGTCGCATTTTCAAAGGTCTTGCACAAGGTGGCGTCTGGGGCTGCTTCGATGAATTCAA
>JACCGJ010015752.1:0-22500 GCA_013407085.1 Atriophallophorus winterbourni
TCAGGGTTTCCATTCCCTTAGATGAAATGCCCTCCCAGACTAACGAGCTCCATCTGCCCGAAGCAAACTGGTTTCCAGGCGCCAGTCACTCGCCCTCGCCCCTTCTCCTGTTGGTAGAAGCTGGACTTGGTTGTCAGAGGCTATTAGAGACGCGTGCCATATGGGGCCTTTTTATAGACCGTGGGAGCTTATCCCCACTGCCACCCTTGGCTATGACCACCTTGAGCTATGAATCTCCTTCTCCTGTGAAAATAATATTTTCCTTGCTCATATTTTATCCACTAACACTTCAATGTTTGTTTCGCACTGCCTGGCTTCATTGGTTTGAGACAGAAAGAAGCTCGAATTAAAGCATGGATAGCAAGCAAGGTTACACTTGAAAATCACCGTTTTATAGGGTTCGTACCACGAACCACAGGGTTCAAACACCGAATAGCACTGTGATTTTGCGTCATGTGCTGCTCAAATTTTCGTTGTTGCTCACACACTATCTTCCTACGTTTCACTATCGTATTAAGGATTATTGTGTAGTCACCATTGTCATCACCGACTACTCAAATCTTCTACTTTTCAGCACCGAACTAGACAAGTTCGAGAGGAGGGATCGGGCTAATATGATTCTGAAAGAGGTTGTTTCTAGTAAGTACTTCTCCGTTGCTTCGTTTTTTTTCTTGTCAAAATGGCAACGTGATTGTTTTCTCTGTCAATCGTGATTTTATTGTGTTTATTAAAACATTCCTCCACATTATTTTTGACTACGTACGTCCCAATTGGCGGCCGTTTCGTGGTTCCCGAACCATCACCCATCATAGGCAGTGAAATATTCTGATTAGTCGCCTTTCCAAAGTCGGCACACCCTGTCTTCCAGGCTGGGATTCCCGTGATCAGATATCGCAGGGGTTAGCTACACTTCCTCCAAGTACTTGACAACCGATGTCTCAGCAACATTCTAGGAGTTAGCTGTTACAATCGCAAACGTTTTACGGATGCCGGACCACCGACTTCTGAAACGGATTCTTTTTGCAACGCCACATCATGATTGGCGTAAATCTCGGAGTGGCCAAACCATCACATGTCATAGGCAGTTAAAAACCCTTACTAGTAACCTTTCCAAAGTCGGCGCAGCGCGTCTTCCAGGCTGGTGTTCCCGCGATCATATATCGCAATGGCTAGTTACGCTTCAGGATATGTCCCGAAACCGTGTTCAATGGCGGTCTTGGACTAAGCATCTTCTTGGAGTGTTTGCTTAACCTTGTATGTTGTCAAGCGGAGTGACGAGAAAAGCATGTTATGGTGCATGACAGTGAAAGCCGCAGGGAAGCTGCCATGCTGATGTCGCTCTACCCGCTCACGAAACTTATTTCAATGCATGTTCCATTCGAGGTGTAGGCACCTCTTCCCAGTTTGTTTGTGCTTACTCTTCTGTCGGATCCGTAGCAATTTAAGTCCCACCCTACCCCATCTTTTAGGATTTTACTTTTTCATGGTTGTGTGACAGTTAAGCATTCGGTACGTGCTACCGGTGTAATGCTGTCTGTGATGATGACAATGTTATGATGGATGTACCGTTGATATTGCAGCAGAGACAGTCGTTCCGTCCTATCAATCTATGCGTTGTTCTTCACCCAACAGTCAGGAAAACAGAATAAGACCAGAGTGGAACGTTGATCAGGAGTCCAAGCGCCCAATGTGTGCGTTTCGACCGTGGACATGGTTTGTATTTATATGACAACAACAGAGTGAACATATGAGGGTACATCATAATCGTGGGAACGACGGAAGTTGGTTCTCATGAGCGAGTCAGAGAATTTGAATTTGAGTTTAGTTAAGATGGGGTTTGTTGCCAAGGCTTCAACATGGCTTACCTAATAGCAGTTTCTCTCCGTTGCGACTTTGGTCGACTAGGTAATCCGGTTGGTTTTATTCGTTGGGAGGGTGCCCTCACACATTTCGCGAAAATGCGTTTACTGGCGGTCGTGCACTAAGCATCTTCTTGGAGAGTTTGCTTCACCGTCTATGTTGCCAAGTGAAATCACAAGGAAAAACTCAAGGCAGCTGTCATGCTGACGTCGCTTGACGCGTTCACAACATTCGTTTGAATGCGTGTCTGATTCGACCTTTAAATACCTCCACAAAAGGTGTGTGTCTGTTAACCATTCCTCAACTGTTTCAAGTCATATATGAAGTCTGATCATACTGTCCCTACCTGGTGAGTCCAAACAGCATGGAACCTGTCCTGGGACGTGTACTTTTACTTCACTTTTGTGCGACTATCTCCTCTTGGAGAATGAGTCGGCTTCAATGAAGATTCTTGGGAATTTGGGTACAAAGTGGCGTCCCCAGCACCACTCGGCGTTTGTTCGAGTCAGCTTCTCTAGCATTTGCACAACCAAGTGCGACCTGCAAGGCAGCAGGTAGTTGCCAGTAAGAGGTGGTGTGTCTAAAAGACTCTGTTCCGGATTTTTCCTCACGGTTTTCTCGCGAATTCGTTCCCGCGATCGGGTATCCCGCAAGGCAGCGGAGGTTTAAAATCAGGGTTTTCCTTCCCCTCCCAAGCTAACAAGCTACATCTGCCCGAAGCACCAGTCACTCGCCTTCGCCCGTTTTCCTGTTGGTAGAAGCAGTTCCGCTGGGCTCGGGGAGCCACTCGTGTGTGTGATACTAGTATGTATGTATGTAATCACAAGCCTGATCCAGGCAAAGTGTCGCACAGTCAGAGACTGCACGTGGGGTAGAGTACTGTCAGGTTGCCCAGGCCTAGACAGATATGAGGGGAAGGAAAATAGCAATAGCAGTGAGACTCCAGCGTTTACTCGCATGGAGCTCACTACCGGTGGCAAATCAATTTAGCACAATGTTAGCCACACAGCACAGAAGTGCTGCGTGATTGCACACCCGTGCCGAGCTAATGAGTGTCTTTTCTCAGTTCATGGTTTCACCATTTTCTCCCTTGTTATCACTTCCGTTCTAGAATCTCGCTTGGCCATGCTTCTGGATGCTGAGAGTGTGGAGAAGAGCTTGGACCGCGTGTTCATGTGTTTTCAATACCCAAAGTGGAACAAGCAGCTGAGTTACCTGCTGCTTGACCGTGTGATTTGCGCCCTGTTCCCAGAATTGGTCAACAACGACTTGATGGCAGCTTGAAACGTATCTCTCAGTTGTACATTGAATACCTGCCCTGGCCTCGCCTGTGACATGTACCACCAACCCCCGACCATGCTCTCGTGTTTGTCTTGTACTATCTGTGATCATTTGTCTTGCTTTGTCGTCCTCTTGATGATCATGTAATATTTTTGTTTTCAACTTGTCTCGTTTGTCGAGGTTACGCTTGTCATTCGTCTCATTCTCTCCTCACATTGAAACAGATAAAATTGCAGTTGAGTTAATTGTGTTTCTCTCTGGTTAAAGTTTGTCGGGCTCTTTGACAAAAATGAACATAACGTTTAACGAGAATAACCCGAGGGATGGAAGGGGGGCGGGAAACACCGGATTCGATTATGTAGGCAGGGCGGTTATAGTAGGGTCTATGGTATGAAAAAAGCAACACGCCTGATTCAGGCAATTAAGGGTTCAACAATATTTCGTAAGACGATTGAAAGGTTGGGCGTATGAGCATACTGGGAAGTGTTAAAGATAGAATTAAAATTTCCGATAAACGCTTTTTTCTTTATTTAACATCTAACCGGTAATCGGAAATAGGAAAGGTTTTCACCGAGATGCGTGTGACGGGTATTCTGCGATCCCTCATCAAGCTTTCATGGCGGATTATCCCGCTGGATTCATCTTATCGCACGTTTAGATACAAGTTTATCTGTGTTAGACGGATGGCGCAAGTGGTGAACTGAAGTTATAGTCTACTCGCTACTTTATAAGTAGCTGGAGGGACTGAACTAAGCCCCAACTGATCCAACGGCGTATTTGCCGCGAGGGTTATTACAACCCCAGGATAGATCAGAGTAGAATACCATTCCGAAACGCTAAAATCTCACCGGAAGCACAGGAACGGTTTCGAGGTTTTGCCTCTCATATGGGGTTTTAATAACCCTCGCGGCAATACGCCGTTGGATCAGTTGGGGCTTAGTTTAGTCCCTTCAGCTACTTATAAAGTAGCGAGTAGACGAGAACTTCAGTTCACATACTGTCAGGTTGCCCAGGCCAAGACAGATATGAGGGGGGAATAGAAACAGAAATGGTAGTGATACTCCAGCATGTTTCAGCATGCAGCTCACTACCGTTGACCAATCAATTTAGCACGATGTTAGCCGCACAGCACATAAATGCTGCACGATTGCACATCTGTGCATGAGGGGGTATAGTATGAAAGCACAAGCCTGATCCAGGCAATGTGCCGCACAGTCACAGACTGCACGTGGGCTAAGATAATGTCAGGTAGCCCAGGCCTAGACATATTAGGAAGAATAAAGAACAGAAAATTGTATTGAGACTCTAGCCTGTTTCAGCATGCAGCTCACTACCTCTGACCAATCAATTTAGCACGATGTTCGCCGCACAGCACAAAGTACTGCACGATTGCACATCCGTGCAAGGGGTGTGTGAGCATTAAGAACGCCGACCATTCATGTCCATTCGAAACAGATGTATTCATAGCTCGCATCACTAGGCAGTCTGATTCGGGGTTAACTTTTTCTTTAACGTTCGGATCTATATGCAGTGTCAGGATGATTAGAATTATTGATCCGGTATCTGTGTACACTGAGTGAGAGCAATACCATAATATGTTCCCTGTGTTTTAATGCTCTTATCTCAAGCACTCACATATCACAACCTGTTCAACGCTGTTATCAGTTAAAGTCAGTGAGCCTTGGAAAAGTTTTACTTGAATGCTACCTCTTGAAGAAAGTTCTCTCAAGCAACCACGATGCTCGAGTCATTTTTTCAAGACGCGTGTGAAGGATTTTGCCTGGTAATTTCACCCCAACATTTGTGGTGAACATGTGGCCGATTGAGACATTTCTGTTTCATTGGCTTAACAGTAACCGGACATCGTGAGCAAAATCTCCTTCTCATCCCATAACATGAGGATAACGGCAATTACGCAAGTTCGGTAAACATCGTACGATCACCATCGACAACACGCTTCTAACGAAGTTTTGTTCAGAATGTCATCTAGCCTGATTGCGAAACCTCCAAGAACAATCACGCAAGCATGACAGAAAACATCCCTGGCGTTGCATGGATGCACCGATTGTGTCTTACTTCACCCGTGATTTGTGTTCACTCGCAAATACCACAACACAAGAAAAGCTAATTGGTAAAAGCCGTTTATTGCGCACAAGACAAATCACAGAACATGTCTATCTTGTATAGGCAAAACAAACAATCACCGTACGGATGCTCAAACGTGTCTGGCCCGGTTGTCATTTCGAACGGATTTATCGATCGATTTCGTGCGAACTGGTGCGCTTCAAGCCCTCGCCATGCATTGACGAATAACATATTGTTCGATTGCGGATGACGTTGTCTATCTTCGCATACTTACGAAGATGTGCTCGCTCGAACCGTCCTAATGCCGTCCTCCCTAGTCTCGAAATACTACAAGTTCGCGATTGTCTTCGTCGTGATTTTTGGCGCCTCCTACTCTTGTGTTGTGCCGAGGGTGAAGTTTTGCATGTCATTCGAATGCTAGCGGATAGATGCAATTTGCACCCATACAATATGTTGCCCAAGTACTCTTTACTTACACCAAAGCCAGTTTCTGGTTGTTTGCTGTCCTCTGGTAGAGACAATAAGATCAGATTCATTGAGCATTCAGATAGTGGAAAAGTGGTAGACATATGTTTGCCACCAGTGTTAAGTCAATCTGTGATCCTGTATTTGAACACCCAGTTTCGTCGTACAAGTTCTATCCCCGACCATACTAAAATGTTAATTTGCCATCCCGGTAGAAGTATAATGTGTTTGCTTGAAGCCAGCGTTCTCCTTTTATTATCACAGAATGTTTACATCGATAGGACAAATTTTAAATGGAGTGATGGTAATCTGTTTCACCCAACGAGGAAAAATCCACAGAAATCTTAATATTCGACGCATATTGCGATGATAGTTATTTCGTTAACAAACTTGTGGTTAGACATACCCCCAAGGTTTTCAAAATATGCTGAGAAAATCACAGAGTTACAATTTAAATGGACAGGGTTTGAGTACTGGAAATGAGCACCACGGATGAGTGCAAATCGGAGAATACTACATTCGTATTTGAATCGTGAACTGGTGTGCAACTTTGCGCGAATTTCGAGAGATTTGTTACTTAGGTGCAGTTAAAAATAATACGTTTGCTGTCGTACTAACTGGTCCAGAGAAAAACGATCTTATGTGATTTCATTAATACAGTTGAATCAGTGTCTCTCACAGAACATGGTACTAAGTTTTCGTCTTTTATTCTGGCTACTGTGGCCAGTTTTCCCCTGATTGAGTTGCGAAACCAAGTTTAATCAAAAAAGTGCTCCATTTTTGTGGCAGTATCCACGATGCTTCGATTGGACGAAAGTACATGGTTATTGCAGCTCCATGGTCCACATAGAGTGGCACTTTATGTCTGACCACTGGATTTCATCAGACGGCTTCATTAGATGTAGATCGTTGATTAGATAGAATTGAGTTCGAAGTGTTCGGGATTCTCGTGCTCGCCGTAGAGGAGAACAGTACAGAATAAGCAGTATATGTATGCAGTAAATGATCACATCTCTGTGCTCTTTGTCTAGAAATAATCAGCAATCTAGTCTCAGTATCTGCACGTTTATTATCGAGACACAGAATGTTAAGTCACACTTTTCAAACCTGAAGTTGAACTAAGGTCCTCTATATCACACTGCAGGCCGGTAGACGTCTGACATGTTTTTATAAGATACCCGATTTGATTGTTCTTAGATTGCTTGAGGGGTTTACCTCCCACCAAATGTTTCCCAATGATGCTTATGTAATCTAACAAGTTGCAACAATTTCCAGCTCCTGACAGGCAAACTTGATCTAGTCGATCGGGAATATTTGCTTTTACTGCTAGTGAATTGGGAGAAGACTGATGGCATCGCCTCATTACTACTTCGATTGTACCACGTGGAAATCGTAATTTCTTGAAGGCAGTTATCATAAGCTGTTGAAATCACATAGATCAAACGTTTATTGCTGTGTCGCTCTATTACATTTTTGAAACACTCCATGTAAAGTGAAACCTGATGAACAGTCTCGTTATGTACTGGCATCCTTGCGCAATAATTATTAGCCTGGTCGATTCGTGGTTTCCTATGGTTTTATATAAAGGGTTTGGGTATGGGCAGTAGCATGTTTTCTAATTTGAGCTCCCAACGTAGTATGGTGTTTGCATTATTGTATATATTATTACAATAACCCTGCATATTTCATTATTGTTTTGTTTTAATGATACATGTAAATATGGACACAATTTGAATATACGATTCACGCTGCGCTCATGTTCTGCTTTGGGACAAGTATATCGCGTGTGACTGCCTGGGATTTGTATGCTGTTATTCGTTGCGAACTGTGTTCCGGTTTATTGCGTTCAATAACCAGAGGCGTACTTTGTTAGTGGTGAAATCTCCGTTGGATCAACCGCTACAAATTGGTGAGCCCCGAACATTTTTCTTTTTGAAATTTTCGTTCGTACCATATAATCCCATTTATTTTGATTTTGCTGTCATATCTATTTTTCATTTACTAAATGGATCTTAAATCAGCATTTTCTGATACGCCATCTGGGGATATTTCTACAGACGTTATGACACACTTTAGTCTTCCATCTTTTGGTATGAACGACCCTCGCCTCTGGTTCGCACAGATCGAAGCACTTTTCGAGCCTTACCGCGTAAACACTCAACGATCCCAATATAATCGTGTAGTTGGTTTGTTGCCATCTTCAGTCGCAAAAGAAGTTGCAGATTTAATTTACAACCGCCCTGCCGATAATCCGTACGATGCACTTAAACACGCCATTATCTCACGTACTTCATCTACTGACGAGCAAAACCTACGGAAACTTTTGTCCGGTTTAGAAATGGGTGATCACACTCCCTCACAACACCTGCGACACATGCTTCAATTAACAGGAGACAAGCCTGTTGATGACAAGATCATTCGTGAATTATGGCAGCAGAGTCTCACAGTCGACGTCCGTAAAGTGTTAGCCATTATGGATAAGACTACTAGTTTGCAACACCTGGCACGCATAGCGGATGAAGTACATGATATATCGCATGGTAGTACGTTATCTCATGTCCAACACACCACTGACGCGCATACAAGCATCCCTGTCCAGAATGATTTTGAAGAGTTAAAATCGATGTTCCATTCCTTGTCATTGCAAGTACAAAACATCGCACGATCTCGTAGTTCTTCTCGAAATCGTCATTCGAAACAGCCCAAGAAGCGATCGTCCAGTCATTCTAACGGTTCAAGTTTATGTTACTATCATCGTCGTTTCGGTGCAAAGGCCCTGCATTGCACGTCGCCTTGCACATATAATTCAAATGTGTCCAATCAGGGAAACCACGAAGCCAGACAGTAGACACGACATCTCTGTCTGGCTCCCCTCAAAGCCGTCTTTTCTACCCTAACGACCGGGCCACTAAAATGCGATTCCTCATCGACACTGGTGCTGAGATTAGCGTTATCCCACCATCCACTAATTCAAAGTAATTCAAAGTTTTAATGGTCCAAAAAGTAAATACTTTACAGTAACCACAGATTAAAAATATAGGGAATTCATAAAAACAACACAAATGTTTGATACACATGGAAAGTCAGCACGTGTATTCAGGTGCAAGGTTGGGTTTGGTCAACATATACTTGTCAAGTTCAGCCTTGAACATGTTCAGGCTTGTTGCGCAAATGATATGTGGGGGCAGGGAGTTCCATAGAAAACAGACTCTGACAGCAAAGAAAAACCTTCGACAATTTGATCTGGAGTGTGGAATAATTAACTTGTATCCATGCGATCTGCTACCACGTGCTTCTTGCCGATGAAACAGGTGTTCGAGTGGGTGATCCACTGTATGCAGAATATTGAAAAGCAGGATCAAGTCACACCCTGAGACGACGGTACGAAAAGTCAAAGAGGTTTAGTGTTGCAATCCGCTCCTCGTATGGCCTGTTGTATAGCCCGGTCACCAGTTTTGTAGCGCGATGGTATACCCGTTGCAGCAAGGTCATGTCCTTTTGTAACCATGGGGACCATGCTTGAACAGCATACTCCATTGTTGGTCTGATATAGGTGTTAATTATACGTGGGAGTATCTGCTTTGAGAAACGACCGAAGAGATCCTTCTGAGCAATGCTAAGATTTGGCAGGACTTTTTGTATACAACAGAACAGTGCCGTGAAGACTTCAGGTTACTGCTAATCCACACGCCCAGGTCTTTCTCTTCAATAACCCATGGAAGTTGCTGAGATCCCAGAGAGTATGAGAATTCGAATGATTTACCGACGTTCAACATTTTACATTTTTGGATGTTGAATGGTAAGCAGTTCCGCAAGGACCAATTATGAAGTGCTTCGAGATCTTTTTGGAGAATTTGGCAATCTTCTATGGTGCGTATGCTAGTCCAGACTTTGATGTCATCCGCAAATAAAATGATTTTTCTGCGTACGATTTCAGGTATATCATTCGCGTACACGAGGAAGAGTATTGGCCCAAAGACTGAGCCTTGAGGTACGCCACTTGTAACTTCTACTGGGCTTGATAGTGCCCCATCAACTCTAACCTTTATAACTCTACCAGTCAAGTAGTCCTTTATCCAGGCCAATAATCTGCCGCATACCCCGAGCTGCTCCAATTTTTGTAGCAGTATGCTGTGGTTAACACGATCAAAAGCTTTAGACATGTCCAAGTAACACGCATGGATAGGGCATCCATCGTCCACGGCTCGAGTCCAATTATCAAGAGTTATGAGAAGATTGGTGAGACAGGAGTGTCTTGTCCTGAATCCGTGCTGTGCGATGGAAAGAGCTTATTTTGTTCCAAGTGTTTGATAAGTTCGTCGGCCACAAGTCGTTCGAGAACTTTAGAGACCACTGGCAACAACGTGACTGGTCTGTAGTTAGACGCATCAGATCGGTTCCCTCCTTTGTATATCGGAGTGATTAGTCCACATTTCCAGTCATTAGCAACCGTGCTACAACTCAAGGACAGGTTGAAAAGGTCAGAGAGTGGTGAGAATAGAGCATGGGCGCATTGCTTTAGGATGAATGGTGTTATTTCATCAGCACCTGGGGATTTTTTTTGTATTTAACCCGCGTAGCTTTACCAGGACACTCTCGGGTTTCACAACGATTTCGTGTATTGTATTCTGCGACCTGAATGCAGGTATATCGTAGGATACGCGCTCGTTAGGGTAGAACACTCTAGAGTAAAATTGAGCGAGTTCGTTAGCGGCTTCGAGAGCTGTGGATGTAGTTCCAGTTGTAGTAAGTAAAGCGGAAACACCTGGCTTTACCCTGGCCTTTCTGTTCACGATCTGGAAGAGGAGCTTCGGATTTCGTTCAATTTTATCCATCAGATTAATTAAGGAACGCAAGAGCCCTTCGTCAATGACGTTACAGGCGGCAATCGGCACGTAAATTTCCACTTTCGGTCAAAGATCACTTTCTGTCGAATTGGGTATACGACGCGACTTTCGATGGATTTTCACGCTGGCTGATGTCAAAGTACCGATTCTGGTAGCAGATTTCCTCTCACATTTTGATCTTTCAGTCAATATAGCTAAACGAAAGCTTATTGATGATTTGACAAAGATGAACTCCTTTGGTAATTCCTGCGATTCCCCTATTCGAACTATTCGTGTACTCACCCCTGACATCCCATCTGCGTTCAGTGACTTACTGAAAGAATTTTCGGAAGTTTTCAAACCCTGTACACAAGCTGCGGTCGTTAAACATAACGTTAAACACCACATCGTGACCCGTGGTCCTCCAGTGTTTAGCAAGCCCCGTCGTTTGGCTCCAAACAAGTCCGATGTAGCGAAACGTGAGTTTGAACATATGCTCGAACTGGGAATTATCCGGCCATCCAAATCGCCCTGGGCAAGCCCCCTTCACATGGTGGGACTCCAGCGTGTACTCGCATGCAGCTCACTACCGTTGGCCAATCAATTTAGCATGATGTTAGCCGCACAGCACAGAAATGCTGCACGATTGCACATCCGTGCAATTTCTATTTCTATTTTTATTTACCCCCTCATATCTGTCTAGGCCTGGGCAACCTGACAGTATCTTAGCCCACGAGCAGTCTCTGACTGTGCGGCACTTTGCCTGGATCAGGCTTGTGCATTCATACATACTTCACATGGTGCTTGGCGACCATGCGGTGATTACCGTTCCCTTAACAGAGTTACTGTTCCCGATCGTTACCCCATTCCAGATATTCATGACTTTGCACTTTCATTACACGGAAAGACAGTGTTTTCTAAACTAGATTTGGTGCGTGCTTATCACCATATACCTGTCGCCGACGAAGATATCCCTAAAACAGCTATTACCACACCCTTTGGTCTTTTCGAATTTTTAAAAATGCCCTTTGGTTTACGCAATGCTGCTCAAACCTTCCAGAGATTTATGGACCAAGTTTTCCAGGGATTATCTTTTGTGCATGTCTACATTGATGACGTCCTGATCGCCAGTTCTTCTCAACAGGAACATGCAGAACATCTGCATGCTGTTTTTCAGCGACTTTCACAATTCGGCGTTGTGGTTAACCCAGATAAATGCCTTTTTGCTGTCGATTCCCTCGAAATCTTAGGACATCATGTCGATCAAAACGGAATTCGCCCTGTGCTTGATAAAATTTCGTCCATCAATGATTATCCATGTCCCACCTCGCTTCGACAGTTACGTCGATTCCTCGGGTTAGTTGATTATTACAGAAGATTCATTCCAAACTGTGCTAACATCGCTCAAACGATGACGGATTTGTTACGCGGAACGGAACGACAATTTAAAATGACTGCAGATGCTGCTGAATCGTTTCAGAGATTGAAATCTGCATTGAAAGAAGCATCTACGTTATCCCACATGTCCAGGAATCCCAATGCTTCGCTTTAACTTGCCACCGATGCATCACAAGCAGCAGTCGGCGCTGTCCTGCAGCAAAGTATTGACGGTGTTACCAAACCGCTTGCTTTCTTTTCTCGCCGTCTACAACCCGCCCAAACCCGCTATGGTACATTTGGCCACGAATTGTTAGCTATATATTATGCTGTTCGTCATTTTAGACATTTGCTTGAAGGTCGCGATTTCATTGTTTGGACCGACCACAAACCTCTCACTTTTGCGTTGTCCGCCACAGCTGATAGATATTCACCACGTGAGATACGTCACCTTGACTATATTTCTCAATTTACGAGTGACATTCGCTATCTATCTGCTTCGTCGAACACAGTTGCCGATGCATTTTCTCGCATGCAACTCACAGCACTCAGTCGATCGAACTTCGATCTCACGCAGCTAGCAGAGGCTCAGCAACATGACAGTGACATGCAGCACTACCAATCTTCGTCATCCCTCCGAGTTCAACGTATTCCCATTCCCAACTCCAGTTTGACTGTTTTGTGTGATTTTTCCAACGAACATCCCCGTCCTTTAGTACCGAAATTACTTAGGAAATCCATTTTTGAACATTTTCATTCCCTTTCTCATCCCGGCATTCGTGCTACTCGTAAGTTGATCACTGATCGATTTGTTTGGCCGAACATGCATGCGGATATTCAAAATTGGACAAAAGCCTGTCTCCAGTGCCAACGCAGTAAAGTTCAACGCCATGCTCTTAGTGCTCCAGGATCTTTTCCTCCACCAAGCCAACGTTTTCAGCACGTTCATTTCGACATTGTCGGTCCTCTGGCTATCTCTAATGGTTTCACCCACATTTTAACTTGTGTTGACCGTTTCAGCCGCTGGCCTATAGCCATTCCCATTACCGGTATTACAGCTGAGACCGTAGCGAAAAAACTTTCTACAATACTGGATAAGTAATTACGGTGTTCCTTCTACTATTACTACTGATCGTCGATCACAGCTCCAATCTAACCTTTTTCGTGAGTTGACTATACTCCTCGGCTCTAACCACATCAAAACCACAGCCTATCATCCTTGCGCGAACGGACTTGTTGAACGGTTCCATCGACAGCTGAAAGCAGCATTGATGTCACATGGTAATACTGAAAACTGGGCAGAGAACCTGCCAGTGATCCTTCTTGGTATACGTGCTACCGTCAAAGAAGATCTCGGATGTTCTGCAGCAGAGTTAGTTTACGGCACACCACTCCGTCTCCCAGGTGAATTGATCGCATCCCCTGACGTTGCAGCTGACATTACTATTCCCCACTATGTCAATCGCTTACGCTCCTTCATGCGTCAATTACGTGCCACCCCCACTCGCCCATACACCCGTAACGTTTACGTACCAAGTGATTTGCATTCATGCTCTTTTGTTTTTGTTCGAACTGATCATACGCGCAAACCCCTGCAAGCCCCATACACCGGTCCCTTCAAAGTCGTTAGCCGCTGTGACAAATACTTCGTCATCGAACGAAATGGTTCTCAAGATACTGTTGCAATTGATCGATTGAAAGCAGCTTTTATCGAACCAGTCTGCGACGAAACACCGCCTCCAGACGTTCACACCTCCAAGTGGTACCCCGGATGTTGACCTTTTCCCTTCAACCCCACCCACTTCTCAGTCGACCCAATCAACCCAACCATGTAAACTCTCTCTTCCATCATCTGACTCACCCTCTCCAATTCACAAAACTCGATCAGGCCGGAGAGTCAGGTGGCCTGCAAACCTTGCAGACTACGCTGATTAACTATATTTTCGTTTCGAGCGTTTCACTCTCTTCTAACGCTCTAGGGAGGGAGTATTATGGTGTTTTAATTATTGTATATTTTATTACAATAACCCTGCATATTTCATTATTGTTTTGTTTTAATGATACATGTAAATATGTACACAATTTGAATAAGCGATGCACGCTGCGCTCGTGTTCTGCTTTGGGACAAGTATATCGCGTGTGACTGCCTGGGATTTGTATGCTGTTATTCGTTGCGAACTGTGTTCCGGTTTATTGCGTTCAATAACCAGAGACGTACTTTGTTAGTGGTGAAATCTCCGTTGGATCAACCGCTACAGTAGCAAAGTATCCGAAACTCCCACCCAACTTTGTGGAAAATCGCACTGAAAACAGCAAATTCCGGTTTAATGATAAAGCCTTACTTGCAAATAGGTCAGCGCCTGAGGGCGTTTTGGTGGTGGACGTGTCTATTAGATCTTGTCCAAGGACTATCTCTAACGCTTACATTTAGCTGTCCCACTAATATCTGCTATTTTGCGCTAAAATAAAGAAGCAATCGAAACGCAGATTTTGTTTCCATACGAGCTAAACGCAATGCTAACACCTTGTTGAGAGACATGGACATCGATTGCATATTTATAGTAGACACCATAACCAGATCCATCGCTTTGAATCCGTCTTCTTGGCTTTGTATCAATGCATGATACGCCGTTGATATTCATTGTTGAGCAATGATCGTTCAGTGCATGAAATTCTTGTTAAACCGTTCACTTAATAACAGTCCATTCTCTAAATGAACTCAAAGTTTGGTTCTTGATTCAATCGGTAAAACTTGAGTTTCAGCATACAAGTTTTACATTAGAAAATAAGTAAGCAAAAAGCTACTAATGTGTTGACAAAATCTTTAGTATTATAAGATAATTTATTGAGGGATTGTACAAATAAGACGCTCGGTTTTACCTTTATTCTTTCATTAACTACCATCTATGAAAGCTTAGGATTATTCTGCATTTCCTTGAGCAAGAGCCGTTGATAGTGAAGACGATTCTATCTTACAAGTGACTTGACATTTATTTATCTTACAGAAAAGTTTACAAATTAATTTTGTGCCAAGGTTCTAATGAGTGACCGTGGATTCTGGTTCTATGGCTAAAAATTTCTCATTTGTACATAATAAAGCAAACTGGTTGTTGTAGTCAAATGTTCAAAATACGGAAATCAAGTTTCCGTCCATTTTCGTATTCGCACAATTTAGTAATATATTGCAATATGAACCGGGATTGTTGCAAGCAAACTCATGAATGCGTCCTTTCCGAGGCTGGTATTTTATTTTCCATAAGATTCTTATTTGGTCGATGAGTCATTTGACAGTTCCAATATGCACACTTAAAGCAAAAGCATTTGAAAACTTTTGGATGAACATCATTGGTAGCAGCAAACAATTTGAACGTTATAATCTGGTTATTTCGTAGCTGGCGCTACTTCGGTGACAAGAGATTGACGCTCAGAAATCTATGATTATACTGTCCCAATCAATCTGTTATATAAGCAACTGGGAGCGTAGACATATTCCTTGCCAGATAGGGCGAGGAAATTTTAGCATAATACTTGAGATACTGTTGCACGATGACTTTTCGAATGTTAATAACCGTGTGCCTCCTTTTAGTAATTGTTGCAGCAGCTGAACGTTAATCAGACAGTTTGAGTCAGCTGAAATTATTATAAATCTGCTTCAAAACTTCGGTATGTTATTGTTCAGCGTTTTTCGATGACATTCGTGAAGAGATAGCTCTATTTGTATATTAGTGGCAGCGGATAATTTTCTGATTCTCCTATGATTGCAAGGAGATCTTCTTCCTTTCAAAGTAGAATACCATTCCGAAACGCTAAAATCTCACCGGAAGCACAGGACCGGTGTCGAGGTTTTTGCCTCTCATCAGCTATGCGTATCCGCTGGACTCTTCGCGTTTCGAACTAGTATTTGTGTAGACGGATGGCGTAATGTGAACTGAAGTTCTCGTCTACTCGCTACTTTATAAGTAGCTGAAGGGACTAAACTAAGCCCCAACTGATCCAACGGCGTATTGCCGCGAGGGTTATTACAACCCCAGGATAGTTCAGAGTAGAATACCATTCCGAAACGCTAAAATCTCACCGGAAGCACAGGACCGGTGTCGAGGTTTTTGCCTCTCATCAGCTATGCGTATCCGCTGGACTCTTCGCGTTTCGAACTAGTATCTGTGTAGACGGATGGCGCAATGTGAACTGAAGTTCTCGTCTACTCGCTACTTTATAAGTAGCTGAAGGGACTAATCTAAGCCCCAACTGATCCAACGGCGTATTGCCGCGAGGGTTATTAAAACCCCTGGATAGTTCAAAGTAGAATACCATTCCGAAACGCTAAAATCTCACCGGAAGCACAGGACCAATTTCGAGGTTTTTGCCTCTCATCAGCTATGCGTATCCGCTGGACTCTTCGCGTTTCAAACTAGTATCTGTGTAGACGGATGGCGCAATGTGAACTGAAGTTCTTTTTCTTCCTTTTGCGATCCGATGAACTTGGTACCATCAAGAAGAACTTAAGGAACCACCTCAACCCACACTATCAATTTGTCAGTTAGGATGTGGAAACATAAATTCCTGAAAAACGATTTCTGAGAGAATTCAATAAATGCAGAATTTTTTACAAGAATTGGCCAAGCTGACGCGGAATTATTCATTAATCACAAAACCGATTAATTATTTGGGCATGATTGCACCGTCAACCGTAAGGAAATGTTTTTGCGATAAACCTGTGGTTAATTGAGTCCGCAGCCATCAAAATTGCATTTGAAAAACGAGAAATTTCGAAACTTCGGCCTTCGTCCTATCTGTATTCCAGGGAGCCATTTCGAGCAGATTTCAAAAATACATTCAACTAGATTGGGGCAGATCCTACTTCGAGAATCCTCTAAAGCATCTATCTATCAAGCCAGCTAAACTTAATATCGATTTCCACTATTATGTATTGAAAGCACCTCCGCTACAGATTGGAAACTTTTCACAGTAACTTCGACATCTTGGATCCGAAGATCCTAATAACAAAGGAAAGTGAAAACATATCTCAAAATAAAGCAGGTTTGTATCAACTATGTTTTACTGTACCGAAATACATTTGACCTTGATATAATTTCAGTTCACGCGTGTTCCGTGATTGCTCCTCTGTACCTGCGTACACGCTTTGGCTACCACAATAAAACTTCATTCTCCAGTGCGTTTTATCCTACCCTCGTGTGACGTTATTGTAGTGGTCTGTCTATTATAAATTGGTGAGGCAGACGTGATAAACGAATCCTTTTGTGTATTACAACTGATAATCCCAATAAATACGCATCATTCATGAATTGTCTCATGTAAGTCATTTTTTGCCGATTTACATCGGCGTCATTTTGGGGTAATATTTTTGCCTAGTTTCATCATACGTTTTACATCTGAACGTCATATGCGTCACATAGCTGTACTCGATGATCAATTCACAAGTCGGGTTTGAACACTTCCAACACATTCTTCAGCGCAGACAGTTTAATGTGTTTCATGTGATTATAAGCCCCTCGTTCATCAATGAATATATCGTTGTTAGGTACTCTCCTAGAGAGACTACGCACCAGGATTTTTTAGTCAGTTCACGACTGACATACGATAAATCTCAGGTGCCCAAAATCCAATCTATAACTCACTATCTAAAACGAGTGTGATAGAGTTACCACTCTTCCGCGACCTCAGCGAAATCGTTGCAGTGCAAACTACGGATGCCAACAACGCACAGCTCAGGGACTTCTATTTTCTCAAGATTCAAGATTCAAGATTTATGGACAAAAAAGCAAATTGCTGTATAATACCATAGGATATACGTCTAAAAAATTAAAAAAAATTGTTACTTGTATAATCATATCCATGTTCTTCATAGGTGGAGCAAAAATAATCGTTAATGGCGACACAGACTGAGGGAAAAGAATCTTTGGATGGACGGTAGTTCCGTGCGTTAACAAATATAGACGTCAATAGGTAGGGGCCAACACAGTAGTTCTCAACATAGGGTTTCGTAACCTTTGTTTAAAGATGTGCTCGGTCGCTGAGATAACAATATCTGTCGCTAAGCTATTCCACAAGAATCATACACGAAGAGCAAAGAAGTGACGACGACAATTCAATCGTGAGTGTAGGATTTGAAGGGTCAAACGGTGGCTGCGTGTTGGGACAACGGAACCAAACTTGAAGTGGTGTCAGAGAGGGTGGGATTTCGCGTAGATTATTCGATATGTCACAGTGAGTTCGTGTAGGGTACGTCTGCGCTCGAGGGTGAACAGTCCAAGTCTGGTCAGTCGCTGCTCAAACGGTAAATTATTCAATCCGGTAACTGTTTGGTTTGCCTTGTGATAATTTCGTTCGAGGAGCGAGAAGTTCTTTTCCATCCATGGCGTCCAAGCTTGTACAGCGTAGTCAACGACAGGATTTATGTAAGTGTTTAGTATTTTCGCGAGTGAGTGTGGTGGGAAACGTCCGAAAGTGCGTTTCAGTAAACCGAGCAAGCTGCACGCACGCTTGTAGACGGCTTCACACTGTAGGCTGTTCTTCAAAGTGCCAGAAACCCAGATTCCGAGATCTTTTTATGATGTTCTCCATTCAAGCGGGTGGCAGTCAAGTGTATAGGTAAAGGGAAAGGGTTTTCCGACTTGCAAAATTTTGCACTTGCGGAAATTAAATGGCAGTTTGTTTTGGATTGACCACTGGTGCAGCCTATTCAAATCTCTTTGCAGAACATGACAGTACTCGAGAGATTTGACCTTCGTCCAGATTTTTACATCGTCTGCGAATATAACAAGCTTACATACAAGTAAGTTGCCTGTAATGGGCGCGGCAAAGACGTCAGCGTTGACAGGTTCTTTGGACAAAATACTTGCGCATAAAATCATATTACGACATGAGCTGTATCCTTGACATTATCAGGCAGTCCGTTCTCTGTCTGGATGGGGAATACACCTGGTTTAACCTTGGTCGCGGTGTTTACGATGGTGTACAGCAACTTAGTATGTCGTTCCATCTGGTCGATCAGCTTCCAATGGTGATATTGCTTGTCTTCTCGAATTAAGGTCGTCACTTTGTTACGAAAACTACGAAAGTGTTCCCAAGATGCGTCTGTTCGTGTTATTTTGTGTGCAGCCCATGCGGAATTTCGCATGGCTATCCACTTCCGAGTGCGGCTTCGGAGTTTGAAGCAAAATGTTCTTGATTTCCTTTTGGGAACACAGGTAGAATTTTCGTCTAGTTTTGTACCGATATAACTTAACAGACTAGAACAATGAGTATCTGCATTCGTAAGATCGAGATGTTTTTCCTCCATAATCGTAATGGCACCGCGAAGGCCGAAGTAATCGACTCTCCTGATGAACTTAACGTCGCCCGACGCCCTTCTGGCGTTGCACACGAATTCGAAGGACAACACAAGATGGTCACTTAGCCCCAAAGGACTATGATACTGCACTGACTCCACTGCTGTTGCTTCGGAGGTTAAAACCAGATCTAGAATTGATGGTTCATTGAGTCCCCTTTGTCGAGTGAATGAACGGACATGGTTGTATAGGGGAGTGAAAGTGATTATCTCAATGGATTGCTGAGTATGCACACTTTTAGGGTAGAGATGTGGGAGGTTAAAATCACCCATTATTAACAATTGGCATCCTTTAAGGTTTTCAGCGTTGCGCATCATTTGTAACAACATTTCATTGTGGGCATCGGAAGAGTTGGGCGAGCGGTAGATCACACCAAGTATACAATTCTCTCCAGTTTCCAAGAGAAGGCTACACCGCATGATATCCTCTAGCCCAAACCTTGTGTCAGGTATAGCTGTGCATTGAAGACGTTCGTTATAATACAAAGCAACTCCACCACCTGATCTTGAACGGTCTCGTCGAAGTAGGATCATGTTGAAAAGTGCTAGCTCGCGATCGTTCACCTGATCGTAAAACCATGTTTCGGTAACAGCAATGATGCCAGCAGAAAACTAAGCGTTAAAATGGGATAATTCGGCGATTTTGTTCCGCAAGCACTGTGCATTTCTGCCTATGCATTTAACAGTCGTTTTCGTGTGTAGCGAGCCTATGCGGATGATGTTTGTATGTCCGACCCCCTGAGAGTCGGACCATTGCAGTTTTTTTAAACAACTTCGGGGTTTAGTCTGTCCGTGTCTTCGCACAGCGTTGCTGCAGCTTGTGTTTTGGAGGCAGCCTTCGGTATGCTGAGTATGAGGTCATTAGGGATATTTTTCCTGTGTATTTTCCAAATTTGTCTGACAAAGGATGTCATAGCAGAAGTTAAGAAACTGAGTTTTAAAAAGTGTGGTCCATCGCGTTTGTAGTTTAATGACCTCGATATCTTGAAGGTATTCGCGACAACCCTTTCGCGTGCTCCAATCGCTTCTGCAACGTATAATCACTGTTTATATTCTTGTTGTAGTTGTTTCGCGGCCTCTGTTGTACTGGTGGCCTCTGGAACGCCTATAAGGATGAGACTGCGCTCATTGGTTTTCTTACGGACGTCTTCGCCTCGTTTTATTTCCCATCAGGGTATATCGGCGTTGATTCGAGTATTGCACGTAGGTATGTCACGTAAAAAGTAAGAATTCAAAAGAACAATCTCCATATCCCTCTCACTGTTTAGTGATATTTTAGTAGCCGAGCTTCGCCGAAGTGTGTGGAGCTTTGGTGGCGAACCAAACGTGTGACAGCTGAAGGTTTTATCGTTTCCAACCCCATCATCGTAAAACGTTTGGACCATTTTTCTAGGTCTCATCGTTGTAGATTCGCCAGGAGTGTCTCGGTAGACTCCTGTATGTTGGTACAGATTACAGAGAGATTTTTGCGATCTTTGGGGCGGCAACATTAGGAGTTTGAGCGGAACCTCCCGATGAGCAGGCATCTTGGTCTTCGTAACCATTTTAGTGCAGGAGTAGTTCGCGTCAGAAAGTGTTTCGAATTATGTAGCGATTGTGTACAGGTTGATCATCACCTTTTCGGTTTGCTTCCTTTCTATAAACGGGGAAGAAACATGATGTTTACAATCTGATCTAGATCCGAGTTTACCAATTAGTAGCTTGTTTAGCAGACCTTCGATTCTTTGTACACTACTCACTAAACATAAAAGTTTCGTATTCGCGTCGCCCATTGGGCTCACAGTTGTCTTCGTACAATTTCTCGATTGAGATCTACATATCTGACAGATGTAGCAAACTCCTGGAATTTCGTCTTCATTGATAACCGTAAGGGCATCGATGGTCAGAATAGCATCGCACTTCATATGAACCTTCTCACGACAAACAAAACAATTAGCCTGTCGGGCTTTGCGGCTTACCGCCTTCCGACAAAGTTTGCACACGTGACCGCTATCACTGGCTTCGTTTGTGAGGTCACGGCACCGGAGCGAGAAATTATCGATCGATGGTTCGGGTAAGTGTGTGTGCTCTTGTAGGTTGGCATGATGTGTAGACGGGTTTTGTAGCGGATGAAACGAACTAGGTGAGTGAAAAATCGCGCCTAGTGTAGTATGGGTAAAACGCCTCGTAGCTCCTCTAAAATGGATTCGATTTTGTGGTCCAAGTTGTCAAGCAAAGGAGAAATTCGAGCTCTTTCGAACGGTCGTAAAATCAGTCGAATATTCCATAGTTTACTCAAAACTTGCACACGTGGGGTTCAGTTTGGTTCAGAAGGCAAAGGATGGATTTCTTTAGAAATTGCGTGTTTCCTCTCCAAGAATATTGTGTTCACAATGCTTGTTATGAGAGGAATCTGAAAAGGTATAAAATATCCAGATACGACAAACTGGGAGTGAAGTAGATTCAAAAACGTAGGAGCGCTGAAATATACGTCCGCATGCGCGAAGTTTAACGTCGATATCACACCTCTCCATTAGCCGTTAGCTTGAGTGATATCCTTTGCGTTTCATCTTAAAGCGCTTCCGACTAACTAACCCGTCAGCATTCAGACGGCGAATTATTCATTCTGTACACAATCTTTCCCATCCTGTCAATCGTGCTACCGTAAAGTTACTTATGGGCAAATTTGTATTACCGAAAACCAGTTGATAAGTTCAGCGTGACACTATCATGTCAATCCCGCCATTTTGGATAAAAACCTCTTGTACATCAAGCATTTATCGACAACCCACAATCTTCACAGAGAGTAAGCGCTCGAAACGGCGGATTTACCGATTATGTTGCGGGTATTTAATACGTTATTATCGATTGGCATATCCCGTGCATTTTTTGTTCCTCAGCACAATAACTACTTGGTGGCCTTAAACCCATACACCAGAGAGTTATTTTTGTTATTCTCACTCCTCAGGTATTCGTGCACCTCCCACTGCTAGAACCGTGGCACACGCCACGCACGGATCACCGAAGCTTGTCGCCAACCAACTCGGTAGCTCCAGCCATGATCACTCACCATCCAGCACAAACAGTTACCAGCCCGATTTTACACGCTATTCAGCCTTCTCCGGGCGAGGCCTTTTGCCATCAACTTACGGGCTGCAGGGAATTCTTAGTAGGGACTATGTTTTCGACGCATTTGTTTCATCGCTGTCAAGCTTAAGTATGCGCCACCATTTACACCTACTGGGTCCGTACTAATACCATGCCAGACGAGTGACCTTC